>JAMYXO010001691.1:0-27937 GCA_033310375.1 Conus canariensis | reverse complement strand
AAAAGGAAAACATAAGAGTGTATTGATTCATTGATTGATTTCTGCACATGTTTATTCATTGTTGATTGATTTCTGCATATGTTTATTCATTATTGCTGTTGTTGACTGATGCATTTGTTTATCACTTATTGATTGTTAATTGCGTTTCCCATACCCCTAAACTTCTGTTTATTAGTTATTACTATCGTTTCGTTGGGCTTGATAATATTCAATATTTTTATATAAGTGTGATAGATATAAATGTTTGTGTGAAAAAAAATAATAACAACCCTCTTTGAACTATGTTTCAGTGGACATAGTGTCTAAACTTTCTTTTGATTGTATTTGGTCCACTGATTTAGTGTTTCACTATGACCTCTATGGACGAAGATACAATTTTCACTAAGTACTTACAACGTGGTAAGGCATTTGGTATTGAAGGACAAGCTTTATTAGACTATGTTGATAGATGTATTACGCAAGATTTAGAAAGAGAAGAAAGAATGAACGTAAAGCGAATGCAGGAAGAAACTAAAAGATTAGAACAAAAAGAGATAGAAGAAACTAAAAGAGTACAAGAGGAAACTAAAAGATTAGAACAAATAGAAGAAACCAAAAGAGCACACGAGACAGAAGAAACTAAAAGAATACAGTTACAAGTTTCTCGCCAAAGTGTAATTTCGGGTCAGGACAGTGAAGATCAGCGTGCTAGCTTACCCAGGTCTAACGCCCCTCGTCCTACCTTTCCCAAATTACCTCCCTTTAAAGAAAGAACAGATGACATTGACAGCTATCTGTTCAGGTTCGAAACCCATGCTCGCTCTCTAGGCTGGTCAGAAAGTCTATGGGTCACTTATCTCTCTGCATTACTTGAAGGTTCAGCTCCCACACTTTATCACAGTCTGGCAGAAAATAATGTGGTTTCTTATGAGTTGTTGAAAGAAAGTTTGTTGAAGAAATTTCAGTGTACTCCAGACGGTTTTCGTAAGCGTTTTCGTGAGTCAAAGCCTAGTGCAGATGAACCCTTTGAAACGTTTTCAGTGGAACTTAGACGCCTTCTTGATCGTTGGATTTCGTTGTCCAAGACTGAGAAATCCTTTCAGGGTCTTGTTGATCTTATTCTGAGAGAGCAGTTTTTAGAATGTGTTTCTAAGGATTTGGCTACCTTTCTGTGTGAACAAGATAAAAAAAAAGACATTTGATGCTATGATCAAGTCTGCTGAGTCATACAGGCGTGCCCATCCCACTAAGCTCCTTTCCAGAAAGGCTGATGTAAATATTTTTGCGTCTGTTTCCCATAATACTTCTGGACAGTCATATGGACCCCCATTCCGTGGTCAGTCAGATAGAGGTCGCAGGTATTTTGCCCCCTCTCATCCTGTTCAGAATCCCAGCACCCCAGCTAATCGAGGCGGTGGTAACCGTTACCGTGGTCGTGGCACTCGCCCCTATTCAGTCAATAGAGGTTCATCAGGAAATACATTTTCCCAGTCTCCCAGTGTTGTCTGTTTTCTTTGTAAAAAGACAGGGCATGTGGCTTCCAAATGTTCTTGGAAGTCAGGTAGAAACCCATGCAAGATTTGTACTCTTAGTCATCCGGATAAGTGCCCCTTTGTGACTGACAGTTTAACTGTTGTCGACAAGTCAGCTAACAAACACTCTACTGCTGCTTGTTCGATTATTCGTTCCCCATTCGCGTGTTTAGCTGCAGGTGAATTCACAGGGAAGTTGAACTTGGAATCTGGTTCTGTCAATGGCACTCTAAGTTCCATATTGCGTGACACTGGTGCTACCATCTGTGGTGTTCGCAAGAGACTAGTTTCCGATAGCCAGATGCTAGGTACTGCAGTGAGCTGTGGTTCTTTTGGAGGACGTGTGGATGAATTCCCACTAGCTACAGTTCCTGTCAGTTGTCCCTACTTTGAGGGCAATCTAACCTGCTGTGTCCTAGACAGTCCTGTCGCAGATCTCATCATAGATAATGTTCCTTGTGTCTGTGAAGGCAGTGCTTCCAGTGATGTGAGTGATGAACCCTTCTCTTTAGCTGCCGTTACCAGGGCTATATCTAAACATGTGGTAGAGAAGATACCTCTGTGTCAGATCCCTGATGATTTGAATATTTCTCGTTCTGATCTGATTCAAAAACAAAAGGAGGATGAGTCGTTGAAGACATGTTTCCACTTAGCATCTTCTGGTGAAGTGAAGAAGTCAGGTACAGCTACCTTCTATTACTATTTGTCAGTCAGTGTTCTGTGCAGGCATTTAAAGAAAAATGACATTTCTTTTGATCAGGTTGTTGTTCCCTCTGACCTCTGACCTACAGTGCTATCTGTAGCACACGATCTTATTCTGTCAGGTCATTGTGGTTCTCGTCAAACTCTGGCAAGAGTCCTCAACAAGTTCTTTTGGCATGGTGTAACTGTAGATGTGGCCAAGTATGTAGCTTCATGTGACGTTTGTCAGAAGACAGTACCTAAGGTAAAAAGTTTGTCCAGTACCCCTTTCTACTGTTCCATTCATTGGTACTCCATTTGACCGTGTGGCTGTTGACCTTGTGGGTCCGCTGTCTCCTCCTTTGGAGCAAGGTCATAGATATATGAGAAGGTGAGAATAGATATATTCTCACCTTGATTGACATAGCCACCTGTTACCCAGAGGGTGTTCCCTTGAAGGATATCTCTTCTGTCAGTGTAGCAGAAGCACTATTGGGTATCTTTTCTCGTTTAGGATTCCCAAAAGAGATTCTTTCAGATCAAGGCACCCAGTTTATTCCGACCTTATGAAACAGTTTCATGTGTTATGTGGTACCAAGGGCATCCGCACATCGCCATAAGAGAATGTAAATATCTCGGTTCACGATCACCCCCTCTTATTTTGCACGAAAACCCCCCTTTTCACATACAAATCACGTCCCTCTCATGCCACTTTTTGCCGAAATTAACACCTGTTTTCAATCAAAATTAACACCCCAAAACCTCCAAAAATTGACGTAATCAGTACTTTGAAAAATGGGGGGTTTTCGTGCAAAATAAGCTGTGGTGATATAGAGCCCGGATATTTACATTCTCTCCACCGCTATTAACGTCCGCAAGACTTAGCCCTTACTACTTCCAACACCATTAATAAGTCAGAACAAACAACTAAACCTCCATCTTGATTAGTTATTTTTACATCTAATGAATTTATAGCTCCCTCAATTAATTCTTTAAATTGACTGTCTCCATCAAACCTGTATAGCTGATAATCGCAAAACCCCGCCTTAATTGACGGCAGCGCTCTTAGAACCATAGACGGCTGACCATTAAACAAATTAGTATTTGTTTTTAACTGTTGTAAATGGACATACAGCATGGGGTTAATTAGAAAATCAGAAGGTTTATTACCTTCAAATTGATAGATGCCTTCTCTTGTGCTAAATCTATAATCTCTGTAGCCCAAGATTTTAGCTAGGCCTTTAGGGAAAGTGTACTCTCTTCTTTCCTCTAGTGGAAAATTCATAGTAATTCTAAGGTTTGCCTCGTTAATTGTTAACAATATGCCAAAATCGTTAAGCACTTCTTTTAAAGAACAAAAGTTGTAATAACCATCAGGTATTTGTATATGACTTATTTGATTGCCTGCCTCGTCATCAACATTAATCCAGTTATTTTGAGCTCCTGGATATTTACATTCTCTCCAAGGTCATAAAGTCAACTAAACATTTTAACATTTAATGGCTTGACAATCCTGCCTCCCTAGACCGGCTCCAATCAATATCGGCTGCTGCGCCAGCGTTGCACGCTCTGCTGCACGGGGCCTGCAGCCAATACTGTATTATTAATCATCACGTGACGGGCTGAGCTGTCACGTGTGCACTTTCAACCAATCGACAGGGGGTATGACATCATTTCTGTCGGAACGCCGAGCCTACCGCCCAAGCTGGCATTCTTGAGCGGGCTGCCTATGAGTGAAGACGTGTTAGCGCCGTTACTTTACAGAAGAAAACATGGCAGAGTCCAGCCTGGAAGCTAGTTTATCTTCACAAGAGGCCGCAATGGTTGTTAGTTCTAAAGAAAGCCAAACTGAGCACTTGCTTTATTTAGACGAGCAAAAGAGATAATATTGAAACATAAAACGTGTCATCATGAGATGATTTGCCAGTCTCTGAGGGAGATGTCTCGATTGCCGAGGCCATTACATGAAAAGGTTTTCTACTGTTGGACTACCTTTCATTGAAGTCTACTCCATGAGAAAAGAACTAAAAGCAATGTTTTCATATAGTGAGGAGATAAGGCAGTATTACTCCCATTCAACTACCAATGCGGCTTGAAACACGATCTTCTCAAGAGCCACAGCAGGGAACGGCCGCGCTCTAGCTAGAGCGCGTGAAATGAATATTAAACAGGCACACGTCACAGCCTATAGCAGAAAGCCACGCTTCAACGACCGCGGTCTAGGTGGGCCGTCGCTTTGTCACGCCCTATTCAACAGGCTGCCTATTCAGGCGGCCGGGGCTAAAAATAATACTAAGGGGGAGTAACTCCTGCACACACCCCACCCCAACCCCCACCCCGCCCCACACACGCACACCCCACCCCGCCCCACACACGCACACCCCCCCACCACCTAGTTAATTTTTTAATTGTCGTTTATATTCTGATTTAAAAAATGAAGCCCAAAGTAGCTACAGAGCTTATTAATATATACAGAATTTGGGAGGAGGAGAGGGGGTGGGGGGCCCATAGAGAAGAGTTAGAGAGCATGTTTGAAGAATTAATTAATGATCTTTTTGAACGTCTAACTATACGAGAAGGCGTAGTGGAAGCCGTTAGTAAAATGCCAGATTCTTGGCCCCAACCAGTTATAAAGTTGCTTGCCATTTTAGTTGATAATATGGCTCCTGAAAATGCTAATCTGACTGTTTCTACCAGCCCTGAAGGAGTAGCTATTCACTTTAATGAAGATCAGGCTTTACGATTAGAAAAGACCATGAATAATAAACAATAGCCGAATTTACATTTACAATTTTTTTTTTTATTTATTTACATTTAAAAATGGCTGCCAAACTCAGTGAATCTGATTTAAAGAATTGTAATGAACTATTTGACGAAACAATGAAAGTATTAAACATCGATTTTAGTGAATTTGGGTTTGAGAATGATGTAAACAATATAATAAAAGATCATAGTGAACTATTTGACGAAGCAGTTAAAGTGATGAACATTGACTGTAGTGATTCAGAAAAAGCTAAAATATTAGCAGGCGTTATTGTAAGGTTAACGTGTCTTGAAGTGTTGCAACGCTTGGGAGAAGAATAAAAAGCCCGTTTACTTACTTTTATTTACATTTATTTTTTTTAATTTACGTAAATATTGTGACTTTAAAAAATGACGATCACAAGTAAATTTGAGGATGGAAAACTATATACGTGGGAGGAGATAATTGACATCAATGAACAATTAAGCGATACGTTCACTGAATTAAACATGGACGTCATTAATCCTATAAATGTTCAAAAAAGCGTAACACATGCTGTTTCTAAAATCCCAGACTCTCTCCAAATTGACCCACCAGTAAAAGTGTTGTTAGTTATTCTGATTAAATATATAACCCCCGATGATACTAGCATGGAAGTCTGGGTTTCAACAAGGCAGAAAGAAGTAATCAGCCATCACGACTTTACACCTGGCTGGGCTGATTACATGCTTACACAGTTTAACCATGCAAGTGAGGAGGCTAAGTTAAGGGGTTCTGGCTGGTCTGAAGGAAGAGTCCTTCAAATTATATTGAAACAAACAAAGTTCTATCCTATGGCCGGCAATTCTTACCTTCCTCTCCCAAAAGAGTTAGAGTTAAAACGAGCAGTATTAAATATACAAAATTCTGACAACATGTGTTTTATGTGGTGCGTTTTAGCGCATTTACATCCTGTTAAAAATAATGCAAACAGAGTATCTAATTATGAACAATATAAGCAAGAGCTGAACTTTGATACCATAACCTTTCCAGTGAGTATAGAAAGCATATCTCAGTTTGAAGAGCAAAACAAACCAATAACCGTAAACGTATACACATGGTCTGTAGTAGATAATCTAGTCCCGCTAAGGATCTCTCCCAAAGCTCCCCCTTTAGGCGAATTACTTAAGAATCATGTAGACTTAATTCTGTTTGCGGATAGTACAAAGAGCCACTATGTATTAATTAGAACAATGAGTAGACTTCTGGCGCATACCACAAAGGACCCTGCTAAACAAGAGATTTGTAGAAGGTGCCTGGTCAGAATCCCTACTATAGAAGCAGCTGCCAGTCATAAGAAACATTGTAAAAGCATTGTAGACTGTGAAACCAAACTTCTCACACCTAAACCAGGGTCTAAAGTTAGTTTTAAGAATGTACGAAAAATGCAAATGAGCCCATACGTAGTCTATGCTGACTTCGAGGCGATCTTGCCACAGTACTACGGCCCCCAAGAACGGACACAACAAAAAACAACCTTATTAACCCACCATCAGATCTGTTCTTATGCGTTTATTGTTGTTAGGTCAGATGGCCGACACACAACACCTGAGATTTACAGAGGCCCCAACGCAGCTAGTAGATTTTTAGAGCAGATGAAGCATCTTCGTAATCAATTCTCCAACCAACTAAATCTTTCAGACATTATTATGACTCCTGAAGATGAAGAACGTTATAAATCAGCTACCCACTGCTAGATATGCAACAGAGAATTATCAGGCGATGCTGTAAGGGACCATGATCACATTACTGGCAAATTCAGAGGGGCAGCGCATAATAGCTGTAATCTTCAACTTAAGGTTGATCCCAAGACATGGAAACTGCCACTCTTCTTTCATAACTTGCGGGGCTACGATTCTCATTTTATCATGCAAGCAGTGACTTCTAAATATAAGAGGGTTAGCTGCATTGCACAGTCTTCAGAAAAGTACATGACTTTTACTCTTGACTGTTTATCCTTTTATGACTCTGCCCAGCATCTGATGGGGAGTTTAGATAAGTTAGCAGGATCTCTGCAAGCCTTTCCAATCACTAAACAATATTTTGACCCATCTTTAGTCCGTAAAGGAGTTTATCCTTATGAATACATGAACTCGTGGGATAGGTTTGACGAAGACTCGCTTCCTCCTAAAGGCGCTTTCTTTTCTAGTCTTAGAGGCAAAGACATATCTGACTCTGAATATGAATACGCCCAGAAAGCCTGGACAGAATTACACTGTCAAACAATGGGCGATTATCACGATCAATATTTATTGGCCGACGTGTGTTTATTGGCAGACGTCTTTCAGAATTACAGAGCTACTTGCATGAAACATTACGGTCTAGACTCATCACATTACATCTCTGCCCCGGGGCTTTCTTGGGATGCATTCTTAAAGTCTACAAACATCCAGATTGACTTAATTTCTGATCTGGATACACTCCAGATGATTGAGGGCGGCTTAAGGGGAGGCATTAGCATGGCCTGCCATCCTTACCGCAGAGCCAACAACAAGTATTTAGACGATTATGATCCAACTAAACCATCCAACTGTCTGATGTACTTAGACGCCAACAATCTGTATGGGTGGGCCATGAGCCAGGCACTGCCATTAAGAAACTTTGAAATGATAAATGGGCCTCATGATGTCAATAAAGTGTTGAGTATGCTATCACAGCTTACGCCCGATAATCCAATAGGGCTAATCTTGGAAGTAGACTTAGATTATCCTAAAGAATTGCATGACCTTCATAATGATTTCCCCTTAGCCGCAGAAAGATTAAAGATGAATCCCACAGAACCGCCTAAACTCATGCCTAACCTCTTTAACAAAACTAAATATGTCTGTCATTATCGGCTGTTACAATTTTACTTAAGACATGGGTTAAAGCTGACAGCTGTTCACAGAATAATTACCTGTGACCAAGAGCCCTTTATGAGGCCATACATCATGAAGAACACCGATCTTAGAACTAAGGCCACGGATGCATCAGAAAAAGACTTTTTTAAGTTAATGAACAACAGCTGTTTTGGCAAAACCATGGAAAACGTACACAATCGTAAAGATGTAAGATTAGTTACAAAAGAAAAACAAGCAATTAAGCTGGTCTCTAAACCTAACTACCAAGACTTTAGAAGATTTAGCGACAGCCTGGTTGGCATCATGATGAAGAAAAAGGATGTTAAGTTCGACAAGCCTGTGTTTATCGGCTTCACCGTATTAGAGCTGTCTAAGTTATTAATGTTAGAATTTCTATACGACTACTTTAAGCCGCTGTATCCAGAAGCAAGAGTTCTTTACACAGACACCGATAGTTTTATTCTGGACATCCCAACTGAAGACTTTTACAAAGACATGGAAACAGAAGTAGCTAAAGGAGCTGATGGGTGGTACGACACATGTGACTACCCTAAAGACAGTCCTTTACATTCAACTGTGAACAAGAAAGTGATTGGAAAGATGAAGGATGAACTTAATGGGACAGTTATACAAGAATATGTTGGCTTACGGTCGAAGATGTATAGCGTTGCCAGCCAAACTTCTGTAACGAAAAAAGCTAAGGGCATAAGTAAAGAAGTTGTCAAAAAAAATATAACTCACGACAACTACAAGCAAGCTCTCTTTGAAAACAAAGTATTTCATCACACAAATGTTAATCTGCGCTCTACTCTTCATCAAGTAAACACAACTGCAGTTAATAAGAAATCACTAGTCTCTAACAATAACAAGAGAACTTGCGTTAGCCCGGAGTTTTCATATGCCGTAGGACATTGGAGAACTTTAAAAGATTAACTTGACTTGTACTTACCTTAAGAACTTAACTGGCACTTACCCAAGAACTTAACTAGAACTTACTTAAGAACCTAACTAGTACTTACCCAAGAACCTAACTAGTACTTACTTAAGAACCTAACTAGTACTTAACTAGAACTTATATTTTTTTTGCACTTGACTTGTAATTTACTTGCTCTTAACTTAAAAAGTACTTTCTATAACTAACTTAACTTGTACCTATTTAGTTCTTAACTTGTACTTTATTTAGTTCTTTAAAAACTATTCCATAGAAAATGGGTCTACAGCAGGAGGTTGTACTTTTTTTACAGAAGTTGGTTCTTCTTCTTTTACTGGGGGGGTTTGTGACTTTGCTGCTGCTAGGTATGGCGTTAGACATTTGTATGCTAAAAAACCCCCCACCAACAACAACAGCTGCAAATACATAATAATACATCTTATCGTTTGATTGTAATTGGGTTGTTGTTAATTGTGTTGTTGTTGACGGCGGCGATGTTGTATTACTATCTAATAATTTTTGTTTTGCTGCTTGGTTTGCTTTTCTCAGTCTGTTCCATTCAGCTAGTTTACGTCCGGCCTCAACACGCCCAGGACTTTTAGACTTAGTAACACTGCTCACTTGTGGGACACTCGCCTGTAGATTCACTTGTGGGACACTCTCTTGTGGGACACTCACTTGCGGCACATTCTGCTCCTGCGGAGTCTTCTTCTCCTGATCGCTCATTTTTTTTATTACGATTAAAATTAATATGATTAAAATTAATATGATTAAAAGTAATTAATCCCATGATGAATGGACATAACATCGTTCCAAATCTATAATACATGTCACATCCTAGAGATTCTAATGACTTTGTTAAAACCGGATCTTGTGATAAGTCATATTTTAAATCTTCTTCTGAATCAACCGGCGCCATCTTACTTACTAACTTAGCATATAAACTAATCATTGTCTGTCCCACTGATCTAACCATTTTTGATCCTAGCTGTGCTTCGTACCTAGCGTAGTACTTTTCAACGTCTGATGTAGACAATTGCTGAATCTGTTTGATACTTAGTTCAACGCCTAAATACTGTTTAGTTTTTCCACACGCGGCCAGAGAGTATAATCTTTCTTTATGGCAGAGGTCTGCCTGCTCCTCACACTTTAATAGTTCGTCACAATCCATTTTTAAAAGCAATAAAAAAAAATAATATAATACTTTTAAACCATGAGTTTAACGCTGGTTAATTATGCAGTGCCTATCGTCGGTGTTATAGTCTATTCAACCCTCGCAAAATGTTTGCTAGGAATAAAACCGCCCAACATGGGAAAGGTTGAAGATTCGCCAAGGCTAGTTGCGGCCTTATTTTTAGCTTTAACAACAAAAGATTATTTGATTAAAAAGCACATAGACAGTCTTTCGTATTATGATTATTTTAATTATTTTTTTAGTTAATAAAAAGATGAGTGAAAAAAAGATTATCAATACGATTTACCATTCTGCTGTAATTAGCGGCCTTAGTATTGGTTATAGCGTGTTAGCAAAAAACATGTTTAAAATGAAGCCGGCGGATCTAGGAAGGTTAGACATTGAGGATGTTGTTAAGGTTATAGTTGTAATTACTGCAGGGATTGCCTCAAAAGACTTTCTTGTTGCACAGGGGATTATCCCAGAAAATATTAATGCATAGGCAGATTAATACATAGAAAGATTAATGCATAGAAAGATTAATGCATAGAAAGATTAATGCATAGGCAGATTAATGCATAGGCAGATTAATCTAGAAAATATTGATTTATAAAAAGATGTCTGGATTGGTTCTGATGGTGGGAGGAGCTATTGTTAATGCTTTGGCCTTCTCTGGCAGCAATTATATGTTTAGTAAATTGCGATCTGATGAAGAGAGAGAACGCCATAACAAGGCAATGGAAGATTTAGCTGAGGCAAGAGACGCTTACGAGAAAAGACGAATTGCTCACTTAGACTTTATTAATAAAAAGTTAAGAGAACAGGGGCATGCAGAGCACACATTTACAGACGTTGACCAAGCAATGAATGAGTATTACTTAGTGACAGGAAAGAAGTTTCTAACATCGCCGCCGCCAGAACTGTCTGACTTTTATGAGCCGTCTGAGGATCAGAAAATGGTAGAAATAGCTTTTATTATAGGTGCTATGGGAGCAATCTTTCTTCTTGCATATTCAATCTAAAAACATAGTTAAAATGTAATAAAAAAACAGTCCCTTATGGGCTATACGAAGTACAATACAAAGTACAAAATATATTATTCTCCTGGAGGGTATTGGAAAGGAGGGGCCGCTATTGATAAACTGAGTAAAGCTGCTAGGGTGTCTGAATCAGAAGCGAAAGACTGGCTTTCAAAACAAGCGATCTGGCAAATATATCTGCCTGCCCCAAAAAGAATAATAAGACCTCGATTTGTTAATTCAGTTCCTAATGACACCCACCAGATGGACTTGCTGTATCTTCCACATGACAAAGTTAGACGAAAAAAGTTTAAATATGCTCTTACGGTTGTTGACATGGCTTCAAGGTATAAAGACGCCGAGCCTCTAACGGATAAAAGCTCAACTGCTGTGGCTGTGGCTTTACAACAAATATACATGCGAGGCCCATTAAAGTATCCTAGGCTGATTCAAGTTGATGATGGGAAAGAGTTTAAAGGAGCTGTAAACCAGTTGTTTTTAAGACACCGGGTTACAGTTAAGAGAGGGATCCCAGGCACCCATCGATCACAAGCCCTAGTAGAAAACTTTAATAAGAATCTGGCCGAGCGCCTGTTTACCTATCAACATCACAGAGACCTTATGGACGGGGAACGCAACACAGAATGGGTCAGAAGGTTGCCAGCAGTCTTACGCGCCATGAACAATGAAGAATTTAAAGCAACAGGCCTTAAACCGGTGAACGCAATTAAATTAAAAAAAATTAGCATTACTGAAGATGTGCAGGGGACTCAAACACTCTTGCCGTTTGGATTAAAAGTAAGATACTTGTATGCGCCAGGAGAAGCAGAAGGCGATGTTAGAATTAGAGCCACAGATCCTATATGGAGCGTAGATGTATATGAAGTTGAAAGAATCATGAAAACAACCCCGCCTGTGTATTATTTAAGAGAAACTCTTTCTTCTAGCGGTGCTACTGCGTCTAAAAAGCCCGCCCCTAAAAGATCCTTTGTTCGTGAAGAGTTGCAAATTGTCCCACCAAACACAGTGCCGATTAGTTAAAAAAAAAAATATATAGTATTTGCTAAACTTATAATTTATTTTTTTTTGTGCTAAACTTATGATTTATTTATTTTAGTTCACATCTTATTTTTTGGCTTATTTTGGGTTTAACCAATCATGCGTTTGCTTTTCAATGTTCTGTTTGATTGTCTCAGTGTCTACCTGTTGTGAAGTAAAAGTCTTTCTCCACTCCTTTTGAAGTTCAATTTTTTGTCGTCTGTAATCCTCACCGTCGGTCATAAGCTTCTGAAATTCTTCGTCTGTAATGTTTTTATCCTGTATTGATTTGCTTATTCTTAATTTTAATGAAGAAAGTTTTGCTGATGCTAGGGCTACAATGGCAGTGTGCTTTTGTAATTTAGGTGTAATCTTTTTTAAAACAGCACTTACAATCATAGACATGGCGCCTAAACCTAAACCAAGACTCCCTAATGCTAAAGAGGCTGGCGCCCCGGCCCCAGTAGCTAAAAGAGCAACACTAGACCCAGCACTTACGCTAGCTACGGCTGATGAGCCAGTAATTACATAAGAAAGAGTATGTAAAGCTTTAGCATATTTCTTTCTAGTAGCCCTATACTTATCCAAGTCACTTTCTATTTCCTTTTGAAGTTCGGTTATTTGTTCTAATCTAAACTGTTGAACCTCCATTTTTTTTTAATTAAGATTAATTTTTTAATTAATCTTATACATATCTTCTTATTAATTCTTCTGGCAGCACTTCATCAACAGAGTAAAACGCAATAAAATCAACATACTTAATGAAAATAAAGTCAAGTACTGTTAGTTTGTCTTTGTCAACCATCACAGTAACCTTGTCAGATGATACAAGGGTGTTTATTTCATCTCCGTTTTTAGTAATAACAATGGCGAGCTTCAGAGGAGCATCCAAGTTTTCAGCCTTTATTTGTATGCCTCTAATTAACGTATGTTCTGGCAAACTAGAATCAGCCTCCCTTGGAGTAATAAATAAGCGAAAAAGCATCGTCATTTGCCTAGGCAGTGACTGTAGCGTTGGAGTAAACTCTAAGCCAACGGTGTCATCCCCCACTTCAGCTAAGGGCCTCTTTCTCTTTAGCATATATTCAGAACCCTGCCTAGTTATTTCAATCTGTTTTTTCTGTTGTGTTCCTGGGACCAGGCTAACAAGAAAGGGGCCTGCATTCAAAGCTTTTCTAAAATTGTTTTTCTTATCAAAGTATACATTAGGGCTTCGTAGTTCAAACTTTAAATTCCAAGCAATTTCAGGAAGCAACGCCCAAGCATTCTCTCGTTTATGAAGTTTGTATTCGCGTTTGCCAAAATCGTTTGCCCTTAAATTTCTTATCTCTTCCAGGGTAGGATACTGCTGCCGTTTTTTATCTTCAATTTCTGTTCGTTTGTAAACCCCATCGTCGGTGTACTCAAATCCATAAACATTTCCTGGAACTCCTATTAGATCAAACTCAGTTGTGTCTGCTAGGTCTTTTAGCTCTACTGCAGTGCATTTAGGAGCTAGCTGCGCTTTTGATTCTGGCCCTCGAGACATTCTTTTTAATATTAAAATTATAATAAACAATTTGTTATAAACAATCTATAATAAACAATCTATAATAAACAAACGTATTGAACTGGGGGGTCAGTCCGTAAGCATAGCTTAGCGTGCTTAGATTTTTCTAACTGCTCTTTTATTTTTTTTAACTCATCTTTGTCCCTGATTATATAATTTTCACTTAAACATTCTTCAAAACTATCCCTGTCCTTAGTATAGAATAAGATGACTGATTTTAACTGCGATCTAAAGTCTTTTAAGACAGCATTGTATTTTTGAGTTAAGAGCCACACAGAAACTAAGGCGTGGCGTCCACTAAAGGCTAGCTTAGACAAAGTCCTTCTTTTTTTAACAATGTCTCGTTCAGCTGAGCAGTCATCAATAATAAACAGTGTTTCAGTTCCCTCAAATAGTCTATAGTAATGTTCTAAACAGTCGCTCAGTTTGTCGCTAGGATCAACTAAAAATATATTATCGTCTGTCCAAATAAACTTCCTTTCTTTGTAAGACTTGTTGTGCTTAATGGTTGTGCAGAATATAACAATGTGCTCGTAATGAAACCTGTAGACTGTTTGTAACAAATCAAGTACAAAGACAGTTTTCCCACACCCAGTAATCCCGCAGATAAGAGAACAGTGCGGATCTTTGGGCAGAAACTTCAAACTATCCATGTTTTTATTAGAATATTTCTTCTGCATTTTAATAAGCCACATCTTTTAGCCTGTTTTCTTCAATGTTTAGCTGAGCGTCACAAACCATAAAAATATGAATTTGTATTGGGGCGTTTCCGTCTGCTTTCTTATAAATATTTATTTTTATGCCATCTTGCCCCACCCTTTCTCCACTTCCAAACAATCTGTTGTCAAATGTGGATCTAAAATCCAGCCACAGTCCATATTTGGTTATTAAGTAGTCTTCGAGTCTTACATCATAAAGGCGAAGTTTTTTACATACACGATCAACTGCGGGATCTCTTTGCCTACCTCCAGCAAATAACTTTCTTATTTCATCAAAGTGTTGGTGAGGTAAAAGTCCGCGACCCGAATACAACTGATCAGACTTACCATTTATTGCACAGTCAACCTTCTCAATTTTTGGATTATAAAACGCTTCTGATTCTCTATGAAAAGGAGTTGTTCCTTCAGTAAACAAGAACAAAATTCCTTTTAAAAACTTCAGAGACTGATTTAGATGTATGTTCCAGAGAGTGTCTCGCTTGTTTCTATTTTCTGTAGTGGAGTGTATAACTCTTTCATAATAAATAACTGTTTTATTTTTATACTGGGTTAAGATTGTTCTGGCCAGTTCAGGGTTAGTAACAACATCAAACTCAAGAGAAATGTCGCTAACTGTGTATTTAGCTTCAGGATCTTCAGACAAAACAACAGAACTGCTAGGATTAAATGTCAGTTCATAAGTAAGTTTTTCTTTTAGTGCACCTTGGTAATATGGCATATGCGTCTTTAACAGCTCAAAATCTAGAGGGATGCAGAATCTGTTGCCAAATGCTTCTGCTACTGCTTCATCTTTAACATCATCCTTTGCATCCTCCGCCCCCACTCTGTGCTTGAGACCGTTTGGACTTTGTATTCCCTGATAAACTTTCTCTTTTCTTTCTTTTTTAGGCAGCCATAGGTCAGAATAGAGGGCAAAAATGTCTGCCTCGCCTAGTACAAAGACTTCTCTGCCCTCCAATTTGATTGCTATATGATTAACGATTGCCCTGCCCAAATTAGCAACAACAGTAGCATTAGGATCTTCCGATGTAATATCTATTTTGAATGATAGTTTAGCAGTGCCTGGCATTATAACATCGCCAGTGCCAAGATCAGGGAACTTAACTATTAAAGTTTGTCCGGGCTGAACTGTTGATGGAGTATTTACACTAATTACAGTCTGCCTTATGCCTTTTACGCCGTGGGGTTCTTTCTCTTTTCTGTATGGATCGAGGTCACAGCCGTATGAGTTCATTTTTTATAAAACAAAAAAGAATATAAATAAAAAATATGGATGAAGATTATGACCCGATTGATCCTATTGAAGAGGAAGATGAAACAGAACTGAGCCCTTCATTGCAAGAAGAACTTGAAGAGACGGGTTCTTTACTCCCTAGACAACGTCAAGAACTATTGCGAGAAAGAATTCAATCATTCTATAAAAGCATAGGACGAGAGCTACCAGATGTACTTGATCCTAACGATTTTGAGGAAGATGATAAACATTTGTATATAAGGCCTCGCGTAGGGGATCGTGTAAGAGTTACTACAAAGGCAAACCCAACCAAGTTTTTAAGTAAGAGTACAATTATTAGAGACCTCCCTATTGCTGACCAAGAGCGGTTAAATATTTTAAATCTAAGGTCTGATGCTGTTAGACTTTTACAGAACTTGGAGCAAGAGTTACCGACAGAATCTGAAATGCTAAGCCTTTCTCTTGAAGAAGCAATACAACAAGCAGATAAACATATGGCTAATGCAAATAGAGCAATAACAGAAATTGAGACGAGTTTAAGTGAGGAGACAGGTGTAAAAGAACTTGTCAATTCTCAATATTCTGATCGAGAGCGCAAGGCCCTTGATAAAGCTCTACAGACAATAAGGGGTGAACTAATGTACAACACAGCAAAACTTGGTGAGGTAGAAAGAGATATAGAAGAAGAAAAAATTAAACTGGCTGATGCAGACGATAACAATCTAGGACTAGAAGAAAAGGCTAGAATACAACAAAAATTACAGGAGTTAATGAGCAAAAAGACAGAACTGTTAGGCGCAATTTCTATTAACAGAGGTCATCTAGAATCGCAAATAACCAGAATCAGAGAAGTTATAAACAAAATACTTTATGAAAATACTACATTAGCAGAAAGAATAAGGATTCTGTTCAGAGAGCAGGGGATTACAATAGTTAGTATATTAACGGCTGTTGGGTTTGCTATCTCTACGCTGGTTTATGCATTAACTGGCAGTGCGCCAACGGGGCCAGTAGCGCCTCCAACGCCTCAACCTGGTAAAAGTTGGATTAGAAAACAATTACACCACCTAGCAAACTTATTAAAGAAGTTAGCAGCTAAAGCCCTTGATGCTCTGCCTGGCATAATTGGCAGTGTTGTTAGTTGGGTTTTGTCTACCATAGGCAAAGTGGCTGGTTATATGGCTGACCATCTGTGGACTTTGGGGGTGCTGGCTGCCGGTTTAATTTTTAGTGAAATAAAGTATGGCTAATCCAGTAAAAGTTAAAAACACAACAAGGGCTGTCTTTTCGCTAGTATGACTGTCGGGGTAAGGCAGATCAACAGGTGGCGTGCTTTCTGGCTGTGGGACGCTTATAACTGGATCGCTTTCTGGCTGTGGGACGCTTATAACTGGATCGCTTTCTTCAAGGATAGGTACTTTTTTTAAAATGGATGGAGCGGGCCTTGTGTTTAAGCCTTGATTGTGTCCTAAGTTTTGATCGTCTCCGGCTATGAGGATTTCATTGTTATAATTCTGTATCATGCCAATCTGTAGTCTAAGGTCAGACGGCAGCATGTATAATCCATGGCCAACAACAAAGTCAACCTTTGACCTAGCATGTGAAAGAACGTTTTGATACCTTTGTATGCTGGCAGGCAAATCAACGGCAGAGTTAATAGCATCTTCTAAATTGGCTAAAAATTGTTTTCTGGCGTCAAAGCCTGTAGATTGATCCACTATGCTAGATTTGGTCTGTGCTTGTGCTCCTAATAGACACCAAACGTATGTTCTTATGGAGTCATTAAGCCTTTGCACTCCTGGCATTGTTAGGCCTTTACTTTCATCTAAGATAAATGTTGCCCAAGCATTAGGATGTTTTTGTTCTATGGATCCTAATCGAACTTGTTTGTTTGGTTGAAAAGAGGTGTGGCCTGGCCAGTAGTCATAAGTATATTCTCTTTTTGTACCCCACAAATACAATGTGCCTAGCCCATGATTGCGGTCTAACTTTTGTCTAAAGTCAGTTGAAGGATTAATGTTAAATTCGTTGCAGATTCTTTCATATGCATTATTGTCCATTGGACTGAGAAATGGATTAAACGCGTTGTCGTTAGGGAGGCGTACTTGTAGTTCAGTTAGTATGCGTCTGTACTGATAATAAACATGAAAGTTATATACCGACCTTACTAAGAGATTGGGGTGGTTTAAATGGTTTGCATATGAAACACCGCAGCCAGTGGTTGCGCAGTAAATGGCAAAATTTAACTGATTCTGGAAAAAAGCCATAGGGCGAGATGACCATGCTGACGGCACTCTGTCACTCTTTATTGGAGGATTTAAATATCTAGTTAGTGGGTTTACAAGTCTAACTTGGAAGCCGTATGATCCATCTACTGCAATTGTTAGGCTGCTGAAGTCCAAAGATTTGGGGTTATAAAACGCCCCTACATTGTAGGTAGCACTTTCATTATATTTAAAAGGCTCCATTTTTAAATAGTTTTTTAAAATAGTTTATAAAAAAGATGTATATCTATATAACCAAGCAAAACGAGCGTGTGTTCTTAGCGTACCCAATTACTAATTGGAGCGGGAGTTGTAGGATTGCCCTTAGAGAAATTGGTTTTAAAGTTATGTGGGTTAACATATCCGAAGGAGCTCAAAATAACTGAATTAATGTTGATGACGAGCAAGGCAACCAAATAAGTCATATACAAATACCTGATGGTTATTACAACTTTTGTTCTTTAAAAGAAGTACTTAACGATTTTGGCATATTGTTAACAATTAACGAGGCAAACCTTAGAATTACTATGAATTTTCCACTAGAGGAAAGAAGAGAGTACACTTTCCCTAAAGGCCTAGCTAAAATCTTGGGCTACAGAGATTATAGATTTAGCACAAGAGAAGGCATCTATCAATTTGAAGGTAATAAACCTTCTGATTTTCTAATTAACCCCATGCTGTATGTCCATTTACAACAGTTAAAAACAAATACTAATTTGTTTAATGGTCAGCCGTCTACGGTTCTAAAGGTTTTGCCGTCAATTAAGGCGGGGTTTTGCGATTATCAGCTATACAGGTTTGATGGAGACAGTCAATTTAAAGAATTAATTGAGGGAGCTATAAATTCATTAGATGTAAAAATAACTAATCAAGATGGAGGTTTAGTTGTTTGTTCTGACTTATTAATGGTGTTGGAAGTAGTAAGGGCTAAGTCTTGCGGACGTTAATAGCGGTGGAGAGAATGTAAATATCCGGGCTCTATATCACCACAGCTTATTTTGCACGAAAACCCCCCATTTTTCAAAGTACTGATTACGTCAATTTTTGGAGGTTTTGGGGTGTTAATTTTGATTGAAAACAGGTGTTAATTTCGGCAAAAAGTGGCATGAGAGGGACGTGATTTGTATGTGAAAAGGGGGGTTTTCGTGCAAAATAAGAGGGGGTGATCGTGAACCGAGATATTTACATTCTCTCCATACCATCCTCAGACAAATGGTCATGTTGAGCGTTTTCATGGCACTCTGAAATCGATGCTGAAGAAAACTGTGCGTTCTTACCCAAAGGCATGGCATCGATATCTACCTGCACTACTATTTGCATGCAGAGATTTGCCTTCAGAAAGTACAGGTTTTTTCCCCATTTCAGTTGTTGTTTGGTCGACAAGTTCGTGGCCCTATCGCTCTATTGCAGGAATCTTGGACCCAGTCTGATAGTCATGATGCTGAAGCAAAACCCCTCTATGCCTACTTGTTCGAACTTAAAAATGTCATTGCTGACTCATGCAAGTTGGCTATGGATCATTCTGTCGATTCCGCTGCTAAGGGAAAAAAGTATTTTGATTGTAAGGCTAGAGAACGTCATTTCCAGGTTGATGATGAATCCTTGTTCTCCTCCCTATGGATTTAAACAAGTTACTGGCTAGTTGGTCAGGACCATTCCCAGTTACCAAGGTCTTGCATCCTGACTACAAAGTTTTAGTCAAAGGAAAAGAAAAGGTTTTTCATGCTAATATGTTGAAGAGGCACATTCACCGTTCTGCTGCATCTGTGTCTCAGAGTATCCCAACAGTTACCTCACAGGGAAAGTCAGTACCATGGTCAGAGATAGCGCCTCTCAGTTCTGGCAGGAAAGATGTTTCGTTCAAGAGTTCTCCAGGAATTGTTCCTTGTTCGAACCCCGCTCCAAATTCTCGTGATCCTGTACTCGCGTACACAGTCAGTGTTGTTCAAGACTGCGATGACGCACTACCAATACACACTTTACCTGTTCCCATGGCATCTTCTATGCCAGATGAAGATATCGATTCAGTACAGTTTGATAGTACTTTGTCTGACAGCAATGCTAAGGAGTTACAAAGAGTCTTTGAGGATTTTCAGGATATTCTAACTCTGAAACCAGGGTCCTTTTCTGGCAACGTACTATTAGAGATTCCTCTAACAACAGATGTTCCAGTTAGAAAAAGGTGTTATGACATCCCCTTCTCTGCTAGAGAGGTTGTTGAGAGAGAAGTTGGCATCATGTTGGAACTCGGTATCATTGAACCTTCAAATAGTCCCTGTGCCTCGCCGGTTGTACTAGTCAGGAAAAAAGATGGTACATGTCGCTTTTGCATTGATTTCCGTTCTCTGAATAATATTACCGTCCTCGATGCTGAGCCTATTCCTGACGTGGAAAGTTTGTTTGCGAGATTATCTGATGCACAGTTCTTTACAAAGATAGATCTTGCAAAGGGATATTGGCAGATAGTTGTTAAGCCTGAGGACCGTCCAAAGACGGCTTTTACAATGCATATGGGTCTTTTTTCAGTTTGTAAGGATGCCTTTCGGTCTTGTGTCAGCACCTGCTTTCACACACATGATGCGCATGCTAGCTTTGGATCAGTTCTTAGCTGTCAGTTTCTTTGATGATATTCTGGTTCATAGTGTTTCATGGGATGCACATATTCGTCATGTGAAAGGTGTTCTTTCATGTCTGAGGTCTTTCAACCTCACAGCTCGTCCCTCGAAAATCGACGCAGTTTCCATTCTCTGGAATTTCTTGGACACATCGTGGGAGGTGGTACTATGCTCCCTGAACAGAAAAAGATAGATACGATTCTGAGAATTCCCACCCCTACTACCAGAAAGCAAGTCAGATCTTTGCTAGGTTTGCTTAGCTTTTACAGGAGATGTGTTCCCAGTTTTTCCACTTTGAGTGCTCCACTCTCTGATTTAATCAAGGATGTTGGTCGAGCTGGAAGATCTATTTCTTGGACCCCTGAATGTGCAGTAGCGTTACAGAAGATTCAGAGTCTTTTGTCATCAGCACCTGTATTACTGTTACCTCAGTTAGGTAAGCCCTTTGTCTTAGAACTGATGCTAGTTCTGTTGGGCTAGGTGCTGTACTACTGCAAGAGGATGATGATGTACTTCACCCAGTTGTGTTTGGGAGTTGAAAGTTGTTGGATCGTGAAAAATCATACAGTACCATCGAACGAGAGTGTTTAGCCATTGTCTGGGCTGTTCAGAAGTTCGTTCGATACCTTTGGGGAGTCAGGTTTATCCTACAAACAGACCATCGACCTTTAACGTACCTTCGAACGTCAAATTTTAAGAATTCCCGGATTATGCATTGGGCTTTGTCTCAGCAGGAATTCTCACTCGAAGTGGAACCAGTTCCAGGATCATCGAACATTTTCGCTGATCTTCTCTCACGTTCTTTTGAGAACCAGTCAGTTCCTTAGACATTGGTTTGTGTACATCCCAGTTTTGATGTCCTTTTCATGTATATTTTCTGGACTTTTGTGACCTGTAGTTGTTTACTTCCTCTTAGTAAAACCAATTCGGACATTGTTGGGTTTTTTTTGGAGGGGGGAGTATTGTGAGGGATCGTTTCCCATCCAGTCACAAATTTTCATGCAACCGTGCTAACCAGAAGGTAGTCGTCCAGAAGCCGGTTGAAAAGTTTACCTGACTGCTGCTCACCTGTGCACTGTTAAAGCCGGGTGAGCTGAACCGGTTAGGCAGTCTCTGCAGTGATTCCAGCAACGCAACTATCCAGAAGGCCAAAGAGGGACTCCATCCGTTTTTTGTAGCAGTCAGGTATTTATCATTCAATGTTTATGTATTAGCAAACCGAAACCGTATTCCCGTTTAGGAGCAACTGAAACTTCCTCAGTGCACTTGTGAAGGATTTGTTTAGAAAAGGAAAGTATTTGTTGTGTTCTGTTATCCTATGACTTGATAGGGTAGCAAAACGAAATGCTGTCGGAAAACATAAATAGATGAAGTGAGTGTTAAAGGAAGTGGTCTTCAGAAAAAAAAGAATTTGTTTATTCTGTGACTTAACTAGTTACGAACTTCATGATGAAAAAAGGTGTTTATTACAATGTGGTTTGCGAGAAGAGGGAGAGTTTTGATGCTATGGATATTAAGCTCCCAGAGTGACCGACAGAGACTTCATATATAATGGTTTTCAATTTTGATGTGGATGAGTATTTAACTCTCTCTTGATATGAATATTGAATAGTTGTGTGTTGGTAAACAAGAGTGTGTAGAAATCTTTCCCTTACATATATTGAAGTAGATGGATTCTTTGGGGAAAAATACCTTTTAAATTCTGGTGATCATATGAAATGAAATGAACATTCTTGTCGTGTTACAAGAAAAGAAATGAACATTTTGTGATGACATTTATAGTTTGATGAAAAGAAATCATTAATTGTGTGTAATGAATTGTATTCATGGTTTATTGAAGAGGGTCTAGGTGGAAATCCTTTCCCAATTTGGAAAACTAGATTCTGAAAGGTTTATATGGAAATCCTTTCCTGTGTAGTGTTGTGATTCCGGAAAAAGGGAACATTGTAGTGTTATGATTCTGGAAAGTGAATGTTGTAGTGTTATGATTCTGGTAAAGGGAATGTTGTAGTGTTGAAGAAAGAATATGCTGATGTTTGTCTCAAGTTCTAGTGAAATAGGATGTGGCTAATGAATATGAATGTAGTCGTGATTGTAATGAATAGTAGCCATGATAATCAAGGTAGTTAATCAGTTTCCCCCAGGTAGAAGTGTTCCCTGGACTGAGGGGGACTGGCTGCCATTTTCCAAGGGTCGGGGCCATAGCTATATCTACCCCCATGTTCTCTGCCTTTTGTCGGCGTGGAGAGGTCGGCCTGAGTGCCGATAACTACCCTACCTGCCACTGCGCCCGGGACCGACTATCCGCTGAGCCAGTTGGGCTGGAGACACTGCTGCTGCCAAGCCAGAGCGCCGCTCCCGAGTTTTTGAAACAGCGACCTGTTTGCTAGGCCGTCGCTGCGTTGTGTTCTGTGTGTGAGCCACAGCTTCTGTGTGAGACTGTCGCCTTGTCGTCGGCAGAGACGACGTGAGTGTAGTAGTGATTTTTTGAGCCACAGCTCTGAAGTTCTGTAAGTCCTGTGTTGGACTTGATGCTGTAGTCATTGTCTTCATCATCTTCGTCGTCCTCGTCTTGTTCGTCGTTTCGTCATCTTCATCGTCTTGTCGTCTTCATCGTCTCGTCGTCGTCATCGTCTACGTCGACGTTGGAACCAGCAGCGCTAACAGATATAGCCTATTACATATAGATATATTTTGTGTCGTGCGCCCTGTTTGGCATACCTGAAGTAGTAATATATATATATATATATATATATAGTTCTGTGTGTACGCTTATGGTTGGCGTGCCGACTATTGATGTCCTTGCATTTATTATATGTTTGTCTGATGGCTCGGGCAGCATAAAACAAAAAAAAGGTGTTGTTCTGTTGCCTGGCTGTCAGTGTTCGGGTGAGTGGGTGTGTGTATGTGCATTGGAAAAGTCGTGCATGCATCCGTAATTTCTGTGTGAGTCAGACAGTGAGACACCCGCAGACACGACCCATACCATCCGTAACAGTCTGGATTAGCTGTGACATCAAGGGCATGGACGCAGGATTTACTGGATAGTGTGGATGTCTGGAACTACACATCAGACCGTCCAGGGAATTGCTCGAGCTCACCAATGTTCCACTGTATCTTTGCCCTGATGAACTGGCCTGATCATATTTTTGACCTACAGTCAGATACTTGTAAATCACGATGTAGTCAACTGTTATCACATCGTTTCCTTGGCTTTTCTCGTCTTTTCCTTCTGTTCTTTTAGCCCTGCAAACACTAAACCATGTTTGAAGTCAATAACAGAGGGCCTTCTTGAAAATTTGTATAAAACATCTCTACAGTGCGCGCGCGCACACACGCACTCACAACACACACACACACACACACACACACACACACACACACACACACACACACACACACACACTTGCGCGCACACACTCACGCTTGCGCACATGCACACACTTGGGCTCAGGCCCAGACATCCATACACACACATATGTACATTGGATAAACATCTCTACAGAGCGCGCACGCGCGCACACGCACACACACACACACACACACACGCGCGCGCGTACACGCACACACATATGCCACACACACATGCACATGCACACACACACACACATAAAAAAGATGAAAATATCAATATGCTAACAAGTTATACTAAGTGTCATATTGACGAGAAATACACTAATAAATTAAAACTATACACAGATGGTTCATGTATTGGTAAGCAAACAGGTTGTGCATTCTTAATCCCAGATTGAGGGTGGAGAAATCTTTTTACATATTCACAGCTGAATTAACTATACTCATGGCTTTGAATTGCCTTTTAAATTTCCCCGAAACAATATTTCAAGCTCTGTTTTGTGTAGATTCAAAATCAGTCCTTCAGGCGATAAAAGATTTTCATTTGCATACTAGGCCTGAAATGATTTTTGAGATAAGATGTTTGATCCACATGCTTATTGAAGGAGGCACCCAATTATCCATTTGTTGGATTCCTTCACACTGTTCCTTTTATTATAACGATAAAGTAGATAGGGCAGCTAAGCGTGCAGCAAAACATATCTCTGGTTCTGAATATCTTAAACTACCCTTATCGGTACATGAGCAGTACAATTTAGTTAAAACACATATTTCGAAAACTTTCAAAGATAGAATGATAGAACATGACAATCAAAATCAGTTGATATTTTTTATATTAAAATCATTCACCATAATTTTAGTTTAAATAAAAATATACTTTCATTGATGTATAGGTGGAAACGTGATGCTTTTGAAACAAAATGTTAAAAACATAGTGTGTTTATGTAAAAAGAAAATAAGGCATGAGCTGTCAATCACCTAGCAGGCCGAGTGTAGTGTCACTGTTCATTTTCGTCGTTTTGTGGCTGTGTTTGTGATCGTGGACTGTAAAGTTTTGTACCAGGATGTGTGTGAGGAAGTGTTTGTTATTCTGGATCTATTTTTGTGCCTCCCTCCCCATGGACTTGAGGATAATCTGGATTTTCTTCTTGGCCAACCTTGCCAACACACTGCGTTTTCGACCGGCGCATTGTGTTCAGCCTGTGTATCGCACGGGCAGGGACACATGCTGACTCACTTTCTCGCCAACGCTTACTCACCCCAGCCTCAACCACCCAACCTCTCCCTACCCGTTACGGCATATAACGGCCCTCCACTGTCACACCCACCACTACCCTACCCTGTGGTGACCGACTTTACGCGTCACTACCCACCCTTTCCCTCGTCAAATCACTCGCCTGACCTACACACGGGACCAGCTGCTGGCTGGCAGGGAGCGACCTTCGCCCCTTGACCCTTCGCTCAACGTGACACTGAGGCGTCTCAGGATTGGCCGTGACCTTCCTCACTGTCGCACAGCACGGGGAGGGAGGAGGAAACGGAGGACGATACCTACAGTCGGTAACGTTGCCCATCTCTCTCACCACGCACGCCACAACCACACTCGCTCAGTAAACTGTCGCAACTTGATTCAAGTGCCTATGGCTCCTCGAACACAGACAACAATGAACATTTCGCTGACAGTTTTTAATGCCCAGTCACTTGGTAATACCTGTAAAAAGAAACGATCTGCTGTAAATGACTTTATACTCTCCAATGATATCGACATTCTTTGCGTAACGGAAACGTGGTTCAAGGAAAGCGGCGATGAACCAAAGCTACGTGACCTGGCCCCAGCTGGCTATACCACCAAGTCCCCGTGCTCCACCACGACCTGCGGGGGCAGAATCGCCTTCGTCATCTCGGATAAGCTGCTCCCCTATTGCTCTTTTGACTCCTCTTTTGATTTTCAGCATCGGACCTTTGAACTTGTTCACCTGAAACTGTCCCTACCTAGCACTCCTGTCACTAACACTTTTGGGGTTTACAGACCGGTACCCAGCAGAAAGAACAAATTTACGCTCAGCATGTTTGTCAACGAACTTCCAGACTTTCTTGAGTTTGTAAATGACCTTCCAGGAACATTGTTATTGATCGGCGACTTCAACTTCCATTTCAATAAGCCCACAGTTGGATACACGCCCGAGGTGTTAGAAATTTTAGATACTTTCGGACTCCAGCAGTCTGTGAATGAAATGATGAACAAACAGGGTAACATAGACTGGGTAGTCTACAGAAACAGTGATCATCTTCTTAAATCCTCAACTGTTGACAATAACCTAGCATCGGATCATTATGCTGTGAAGTGTGAATTAGATATCGTTAGGCCCGCTGCTCCAAAGACTTACAAGGAAGTTAGGAAAATTTCTGCTATGATATAGAGGCTTTCAAATCTGATCGACCACCGCCATACCGAGCGAGCCATCGGCCTGTCAGCTGACCTCTGCCCTCCGTGCCACGCTTGATAAGCATGCTCCAGTGAGCAGGCACTTGATCACTGATCGCTCACAGTGTCAATGGCACAACACAGTGGGTCCCAGTTGTCGGAGGCCAAGCAGGAGAGGAGGGGGGCTGAGAGGCAATGGCACGCCACGGGACTGACTGTGCACAGGGAAATATATCAAACTGCGAGAAATCATGTTACTGACATCGTTCATCAAGCAAAAACTTTGTTCTATTCTTCAAAGATATTGGCCTGTAATATGGCCAAGCAACTATTTAATGTCACAAATAGTCTCCTAGGCAAAGTCAGCAACTCCCCCCTTCCCACCATCTTCCAAACTCAAGAGCTCCCTCAGAAATTCTTAGAGTTTTTCAATGGCAAGATTGACACTATCCGTGAAAAGCTAGATTCTACTGCACCTGTACATTCTCTGAATGACAAAGTTTACTGTGGACCTCCTTTGGCTTGTTTTAGCCCTGTTAGTCAAGACAATGTCAAAAAACTTTGTTTGCGATGCAGCCCTAAATCATGTGAACTTGATGCCATTCCCACTAACTTGCTCTTTCAGTGCATTGATGATGTCCTACCCCATCTTACTCATGTTATCAATACCTCTTTGTCCTCTGGTCACGTTCCTGAAATCTTCCAGTCCGCAGTGGTACGTCCATTGATCAAGAAACCTTCATTAGATAAAAATGTATTAAAGAATTATCGGCCTGTATCAAATTTGTCATTTCTATCAAAATTATTGGAGATCGTTTTGGAACAAATTCTAGAACATCTCGAAAGAATCACCTTTTGAATCCTCATCAATCTGCTTACAGACAATGACCTCCTCTGCGGGCTTGACGGTGGGAATGTTTCCTTATTAGCGATGTTAGACCTCTCCGCAGCATTTGACATGATCGATCATAATATTTTGTTATCACGGCTTCAAACTTCCTTTGGATTCAAAGACACAGCTCTCGACTGGATTATCTCTTACTTGACTGGGCGGACTCAGACTGTGTGTGTACAGGGCAGATACTCAGACAGTTCTCCTCTTAGGTACGGTGTGCCTCAGGGTTCTGTACTGGGGCCAGTCCTTTTTGTGCTGTATGCTAGTCCTGTGTCTGACGTCATCAGTGGTCACGCCACGTCGCATGAGAGCTTTGCTGACGATACTCAGCTTCATCAGTCGGCTCCCATTGCTGAAATTGACTCACTGATTTCTCGGACGCGGGGCTGCATTGCAGACCTGAAGGACTGGATGACAACCAACAAACTACAACTAAACGACGACAAGACGGAACTCATGTTCGTGACAAAACAGCCGAACCATCCTTCTCTGCCTTCAACTGTCACTACCAATGACTGTACTGTTTCTGTTTCCACCTCTGTCCGCAGTCTAGGGGTCATTCTTGACCAATCCCTCTCCTTTGAGAAACAGGTTTCAAATATTTGCAAGATTGCTTATTTAGAACTAAGAAGAATCAGCTCCGTACGTCACCTTCTCTCTACAGATGCTACAAAAACTCTCATTTGTGCCTTTGTCTTAGTCTAGAATAGATTACTGCAACTCACTTTTGGCCGGCCTTCCAAAATATCTGATAGAAAGATTACAGCGAATCCAAAATCATACAGCCCGAGTCGTCTGTAGAGCAGGAAAATATGATCACATTTCGCCTCTACTTCACTCCCTTCACTGGCTATCTGTCTCAAACCGTATCTCGTACAAAATCTCAACTCTCACTTTCTCTGCTCT
>JAMYXO010001690.1:0-27940 GCA_033310375.1 Conus canariensis | reverse complement strand
TACCCCCCCCGGCCTGGTGAAACAATACACTTCCCCAAAACTTCAAAGCACTTTTTCCTTTCGGCACCCCTTCCCCCAGACTACCACTCAAAGCGCGAAAAACCTGGGGACACGTGGCTAGTGAGCCCCTCCCTGTGCATGATGTGCAGAAACGGGGCTAGGAGCCCTCCTCTTGCTGATGTGCTAGAAGAACACGTGGTGGAGAACGTCCTCTGGCATGATGGCTTAGAAGAACACGTGGCAGTGAGACCCCTCTGTGAAGATGTGCAAAAGAACACGGGGCTAGTGGAACCCCTCGTGCATGATGTCTAAAAGAACACTGTAGTGAGACCTCCTTTGGCTGATGTGCTAGAAAACGCGGGGCTGGAGACCTCCTCTTCATGATGGCAAAAAGAACACGTAGCGAGGAGAAAGACCTCCTCGTGCATGTTGCTAAAAGAACCGTGGCTAGGGGGACCTCCTTGTGCATGATGGCTAGAACACTGGTAGAGAGACCTCCCTGTGCATGATTGCAGAAAAACCTTGGTAGTGAGACCCCCTGTGCTGATTAAGAAGAACACGTAGCTAGAGAGCCTCCCTCTGTGCATGATGTGCTAGAAAAAAACCGTGGCTTTGAGCCCTTTCCCCTTGCTGATGACTAGAAAAACCCACGAGCTAGAGGCCTCCTTGTGCATGATGTGTTAGAAGAACAGTGCTAGAGAGACCTCCTCGTGCATGATGTCTAAAACAGTGGCAGAGAGACCTCCTCTGGCATGATTGCTAGAACACGGGGCTAGGAGACCTCCTTTGTGCATGATGGCAAAAGAAACGGGGCTATGAGACCTCCCCTGGCATGATGTGTTAGAAAAAAACGTAGCAGGAGACCCTTCCTCTGTGCATGATTTTGCTAGAAACACTGGCTAGTGAGCCCTCCCTGTGCAGAGTGCAGAACAACGGGCTAAGGGCCTCCTCTATGCATGATGTGCAAAAGAGAGGGTGCCAAAAGGGGAATTTTAGTTTGACTTTTGGGGCCCATCCCTTTTTTTTGTAAGAACAACCTGTAAAATAAATTTCCCCCCTTTTCTGTCCTGTCTGTCTGTCTCCCTCTCTCCCCTCTACCCCTCTTCGCCTTCTCTCCCCCTCCTCTCTCCCGTATTTTGTGTCTTATCTCTTTGACTCTCTCTCTCTCTCTCTCTCTCTCTCTCTCTCTCTCTCTTCTTTGAGTGTATCTCTGTCTCTCTGACTCTCTCTCGCTCTGTATTTGTGTATTCTCTCTGTCTCTGTCCTTCTGTCTGTCTGTCTGTCTCTCTCTCTCTCTCTCTCTCTCTCTCTCTCTCTCGTATTTGTGTCTCTCTGACTCTCCCTCTGTCTCTCTATTTGTGTATCTCTATCTCTCTGACTCTCTCTCTCTCTCTCTCTCTCTTCTTTTTTCTCTCTCTCTCTCTTTTTCTCTCTCTTCTCTCTCTGTATTTGTGTATCTCTGTCTCTCTCTCTGTAATTGTGTATCTCTGTCTCTCTGTCTCTGTTTATTTGTGTATCTCTCTCTCTCTGACTCTCTTCTCTCTCTCGTATTTGTGTATCTCTGTCTCTCTTCTCTGTATTTGTGCATCTCTGTCTCTCTCTCTCTCTGTATTTGTGTATCTCTGATCTCTCCTCTCTCTCTTTGTATCTCTTCTCTCTCTCTCTCTCTCGTATTTGTGTATCTCTGTCTCTCTGACTCTCTCTCTCTCTCTGTATTTGTGTATATCTCTCTGACTCTCTCCCTCTCTCTCTTGTATTTGTGTATCTCTGTCTCTCTCTCTGTGTATTTGTGTATCTCTGTCTCTCTCTCTGTAATTGTGTATCTCTGTCTCTCTGTCTCTGTATTTGTGTATCTCTATCTCTCTGACTCTCTCCTCTCTCTCTGTATTTGTGTATCTCTGTCTCTCTCTCTCTGTATTTGTGCATCTCTCTCTCTTCTTCTCTCTCTCTCTCTTTTATTTGTGTATCTCTATCTCTCTGACTCTCTCTCTCTCTCTCTCTCTCTCTCTCTCTCTGTATTTGTGTATCTCTTCTCTCTGCTCTCTCTCTCTCTCTCCCTCTTGTATTTGTGTATATCTCTCTGATCTCTCTCTTGACCAAGATGGCGGACTGAGGAGATCGGTGAACTGTTAACCGTCTGTCAATATTATTGAATTTCACTGGCTATAATGTCACAACAGTTATAATTAGTGTACTGGAGAATGTATGATTGTTCACTTGACTCAAGGATGTAAGTACCGTCACCCATCGACCTTTAGCACATCATTGACGAAAAACACCATTGTAGAACGTTGGGCGCCTGTATCATCAGTTGAAAATCCAAAACAAATTCAAATAAAATCGAGATATTTTCAAACAGTTTATCACACACATGCTCTGCCATCACGATCACGAAATGTCGCAAAATAACTGATCGCGCATCCAACGGCTTGAATATGAAAAAGCTTGTGCAAGTTGATGATAGTCATGTAGATTTACATTGCCAAGCAAATCGCATGAATAAAGAATAAGAATTATGCTGATTTAACGAACATCAGTTCCAAGTTACAAAAATGAATCTCTCAACACATTAACAATCTATAAATAAGTCTAGCCTACAAATCCAAACATCGCCTACCTCAGGCAATCTTCCCGAAATGGTTGTGGAATTCTGGCTGATGCTGCCGCTCTGGCCCACACCAACCCCATAGACCTTGGCCTGTCCGTAGACCCCCCCCCCCCCCCCCCTGGGGGGGGGGATTTATGAGTGAAATTTTCTGATACTTTGTTCATTTTAAAATTTTATGGCATATGTTACCCGCTGTAACCAGGTTATTTCAGGATATACGAGCGTTACACTATAGTAACCCTACCGATGGTGATTATTCAGGGGGTGGGGTTATTTTAAGTCTCTTAAATCAAATTTCTTCTTAAGTATTTGTATCAAATTTGGTACCAAACTAAAGAATACTGAAAAGGCTATCTGCTCATGGACATTTCACAACCATACAAGGAATGCGGAACATGTTCTTTACGAACAAAATTTAAAATGCATATGAAAACACAGTACGATACAAAAAACAACTTGTCAATGGTAATGACATGTCTCTGAGTACAGATAAAAAAAAAACCTCTCACCCTATTCATTGCTGATGTCACAGCCATCTTGAAAGACAGCATCAGCCAAGCTGCCAAGCTGAGGTGGACTAGTTTGTGTACTCGAAGAGCACGGTTGTAGTGTTTGCCAGCAAACACTTGCTCCATTGACCCACTCGCACAGACAGCAGACTGAATGACTATTCCAGCAAGACCAGTTCCCCTCATCAGTTTGCCAACAGCGCCAAGGAAAGAGCAGATTGTATGGAAGCTTCCTAGTCTGACAAAGATGTCTTGGAAGAGATTGTTCTGCCACACCAAGTTGTATGCTTTCCTTGCTACTGCTAAGTCAAATGTAACTAATGTTATACCTTGCCCCACTTGCTTTGCTGCTGCCTGTGACACTTTGAGGACATGCTGGACTGTGGAATTTTCTGTGATGGGGTGGTGGATGGGTGGCATGTAGTCAACAGTAGACTGCATCCTTTCTATCCCTTCTTCTCCTGTGAGAGACACCCATCCTCCCCATCCAGGCACCAGTTGATTTCCATCTTTGGCCTCAAATCTGGAGAAAACCCACCAAAAGTCAACAACTTTAGCTTTGTAGACTGCCTCTGGGTTTGAGAAATGAGTGTCGACAACATTCAAGTTGGTTCTGCCTTTTCTTTTGCAAAGCAGGGTGGTACGTGTTTCTTGGTTCAGACTGCATGGAGCATTGGTGGTTTTGAGGAGCAGGAGATAGTTCTGTTTGAGAAGGAACTGTGTCATGCACTGTGTCTCCTGTCACCTCTTGAATAACTATGCCATGAGTGGAGTGGGTGGTGTCAGCTCCTGAAAGGGTTTCTTCGTTCAGGTCAAAGTTATCCCAGCAGAAATGAATCACTTTGTTCTGTTCCAAACTCACCGTTGAAGGCAGAAGACTAGCACACTGATGTACAGAGTTGGCCATAGCAGTCTCAAGTCCTACAATTGTTTTGTATCCAGCAACGTGCTCAAAATGATTCAAGAGACTTAGAACTTCAGAGCTACCAGTAACATGTCTGATAGACATTCCAAGTAGAAGATGTTTGGGCATTTTCCACTTTCCCCCTGTCAAAGAGTATGTCCTGGCCGATGGAGGATGCTAATCTGGTGGTTTTGTTTTGCTCCACAGTACTACTTTTTCCAGACAGCAGGTTTTGGAGAAAATCTGTGAGAATAGCTGGAGGATGGACAGCATCAGACTGAAGGTACTCTGTAGATGGAGGCCATGGCATGTCAGGTGCAGCTCTAAAAGCATCCAAGATGTGTCGACGAAGGACATATGCAGACTCCTCAAGTCGCCTTTCTTCTGAAGCTGCTGACACAAACGCTGTCTCAACTGCCTGACCTCGGGCAAGTTCGTCACAATAAACAAGTTCACTGCGATGGTTTGGAGCCCAAAATTTTATTCTGAAGCCAAAATATTTCATTATCTTTTCTGTCAGTTTGTAAGTCTTGTATCCTGGGTTGTAGAAGTCAGGGGAATGTTGTTGCATGTATCCACGGTACTTCTCTCTCAGCATGGTCATTCTCTCCACCTGCGCACCTCTGATCAAGGCATTTTCAACGTACTCACATATGTACTCAAATGCCCTCTCATGTGCCTGTAGCTGCTCAACAGATGTCTGGCCTGTGGATGTTTCAGCATGCCTGCCTTCAGATCTCACATAGTCTTTCCTGCAACCCTCATGATAGTGAGCTTCACGTGCTACCAGATCTACATCTTGATAATGAGTGAAAATGTCATCATGCGTAATTTTTGCTGCATCCTTTATAGACTGTTCTGCCGTCTTGGTGACTCATTTTACAAGTTTGTCAAAACATGCAACTCCTTTTGAAGCTTTCTTCCTGAATTTTTTGTTGCAAAAGATACATCTGTCGTTTGGAAGCAGTGGGCCTGATGTAGCAACAGCAGTCCTCTTTGGTTTAGATGGTCCTACAACTTCTTCACTCTCTGTCTCATGTTTCCTTTTCCTGGCAAATTTCACATTGGTAAACCGTGCATAACAGCTTCTGTGATAACCATGGCGAGTAAAGTCCATACTTTCTGGAATGCAATCACAAATCTGATCTAGTCTATGACATGCTACATTTGAAGCACGTCTCAAATGGAGAGACTTCTGGATAGGTTTTTTTTTTTTTTTTTTTTACTTTCTTCAGTTAGTGGGGTTATAGTCTTTTTTTTTCTGTTGTTTTTTAAATGAATTACACATGTTCTCCCATCTCTTGAACATTTTCCTTTGCATTTGGGTGTGCTTTTAAAGGTCACTGGTTGTTCATCTGCCATGGTGCAAATCTGAATTCACACAGGAGAAGATGACGCATTTTTAATTACAGTGTAGTTAGAGGCTGCACACCTGCCCATTCCCAATGATCGAAACAAGACGGTTAAAAACAAATGGATACTATAATGCGGCAAAGCGGTTTGCCCTATTCATACACTTTGTCAAAGTTAGTGGTGAAGTACGCAGAACTAAAACTAGCAACGAACTCAAGCAGCGGTTTTTCCAAAGCACGGACACGCATGTCAGAGGTTCTCCAGCAACCCAATCAGAAAAGTGCATCTTGCGCTGTGACAGCGAGTACCATCTGCTATACTAATCTAGGCTACACATGCTTAGCACAGGAGTCTGGCCGAAATAATGAGACACGCGCAGTAGACGGGATGGGCAGAGGTGTGTAGAAGATGTGTGCATGAACGCTTTACACACACACACACACACACACACACACACACACACACACACACACACACACACACACACACACAGAGGTGGGGATGGGGGTGAGGTGGGTTTACTAAGGACATGCATACGTCATGCTGCAGACAGAGATCACAGTAAAGCACGCAATGGCATGCACACATGACTGCTTTGTATGTTAGATTTCTTTACAAAGACAACATTTTGCGACAAGAAGAAGAAAATACACAAGCGCCTTCGTAAGATAGGTGTGACTTGAGAGACAAAGAAACTCATGGCATTATTATTTTTATTATTAGACCAGTTGCTCCAAATCACTGGTTCATGTTATTGAATCTCTCACCACTAGAGAAACATTGCCTCAACGCGCTGTCGTAAACGCATTACTTTTAGTGCCACACCGATGTGACGTTATAAACGAATGTTACAGTACTTACTTTTCGTAGAAAATCTATGATCACAATAACGAAATCTTGATCTAGGCCTAAGTGAACATACGCTGTTTTGTGATACACACTGAACTGTGGAGACAAAACTAGCAAGAAACGCGTGGATAGGTGTCGGCTGCTCCACTTGCACGGGGAACAGAACAGCGCACAGCTGTGGTTGAGTGGTACGACAGATTTCAGCTGCATGCGATTCGGATGCCCATGCACAAACATCATCACTGTATCTCTTTTTGTAAAATACCAGCAGAATAGTGTGCAGATATATCGAGGAAATTTGTTTTAGATGTCATTCACGACAAACCTATGAGATATCAAGCCAGATTATATGTGACAAACAGAGAGTAAAACACCCCTACCCCATAATGCTAAATACAAGGCGCAAAGAGGAAAAAACACACTATTAATGCAGCTCTCAATGCCAAAATAACTGTTTACCAGAGGGTAACATGTCAAATGTTTCCTCCCATATCATAAGCTTTCTAGAAAACCAAGTCAAAAATTCCCCCCCAGAGGCGGGGGAGGTTTCCACCCCTCCAGACCAAGGTCTACCAGCAATGGTACGTCCAGCCTCCAGTCCCTTCTGTGGTGGATCGCACGAATGGCCCAGCTCCCCTTGGTCTGCGGCCGTCTCTTGCTCTTCGCCAGATTACTGAACCATTTCTCCACGGCTAGCGTGCTGTAGCCTTCTTCAGTTTTAGATCTTCCTCTAATCCGCTTCAAACGCTGGATCGTTGCAGAGTTTAATCTTCTTGCTGTCACCTTTCAATGCCTGCTGCCCGTTGTTCCCGATCTTGCCGAAGATCAGTGTTGCTCGGTGACATTGAATGTTTAGTTTAGTTGTCAACGACAAAGGCAGTTCATTGGTCAACGGTAACATGTGACTTTACTTGGAGATATTCGCCAATAAACCATGGATACAAGGGACATAACAACGAACGAAACTTACGTATTTGTTAAAGACGTCAAAAATATATTTTCGTTCTATTTATTTATGAGCTTGTTCCGTCACACACAACACACACACACACACACACACACACACCACACACACACAGCACACGCACATACCACACACACACGCACACACACACACACACACACACACACACACACACACACACACACACACACACACACACACACACAGATGGTTGTAGAGGAGGATGGATGGAAGCACAGATGGTTGTAGAGGAAGATGGACTGGATCACTGACTGATAGAACAAGTTCAGGATGGTGCTGTTGACCCTGAACTGTGGGAGCTTCCGCAGAAAGAAAAGACGCTGGTTGGCCTTCTTGCAGCACATGCCGATGTTAGGGGTCCGCTCCAACTTGTCAATGACTGTGTCGAAGTACTTGTAGGTGCGCACAATGCGCACTTCCTCTTCCTTGATGACAAGTGGGTGGGTGCTGCTTGGGTTCCTGCAGAAGTCGATGACCATCTCCTCTGTCTTGGTGACATTGAGCTGAAGGAATTTCCTGTCGCACCAGTCCACCAACTTGCTGACTGCCTCTCGGTACATGGTTTCATCAGAGTCGTGCATCAGCCCTGTAAGCGACGTGTCATATGCGAACTTGATCTGCAGATTGCATGCCTTCCTGGTGCGGCAGTCAGCTGTGTAGATGGTGAATAGGGCATGCGACAGAACACACCCCTGTGGGGCTCCTGCATTGGTCACCAGGACATCAGAGACAACCCGGCCAACTACGACTTGCTGTGGTCTGTCAGTCAGGAAGCTGAAGATCCATTTGATGATATCTGGGTTAACAGCCATGGCCAGTAGTTTCCCGACGAGGAAAGGGGCTGAATGGTGTTGGAGGCACTTGAAAATCCACAGACAGAACCCTGGCGAACGTCCCTAGCCTATCAGGGTGCTGGTGGAGGTGGTGCAGCATTGTCAGGATGGCATCTTCTGTGCTCCTACCTCTGGTGTAGGCGAACTGCAGTGGATCTTGATGGTCTTCAGTCTCTCCCCTGAGATGCTTGAGGACAATTTCCTCAGTACATTTCATGGGGACTGATGTTAGCGCCACTGGTCTGTAGTCGTTGAGCTGACTGATCACTTTCTTCTTTGGCACAGGAATGATTGTGGATGACCTCCATAATCGCGAAACATGGCCTTCCTGAAATGATCGCTGGAACAGCTCTTTGAAGACATGGGCCAAGGAGTTGCTGCAGGTTTTCAGAGTCCAACTGCTGATGCTATCCGGACCAGAGGCACTTATGACATTTAGCTTCCTGAACAGTCTGCGGACTTCCTCTCCACTGATGGTCACTGGGGATCCAGGGAGCTGGGGCACCGTGCCCATGGCTCGCTGCTGCTCAATGCTGAAGTCCCGCTGGTCAAAACGTGTGTAGAACACATTCAGTACATTGGCCAATCTCCTCTCATCATCTGCTCTCAGTTCAGCTTTCTTGGGCCTGTACCCTGTTATGGCAGAGATGTTCTGCCAGCACTTCCTGGAGTCACCTTGCCGGAAGTTGTCCTCGAGTTTTGCAGAGTACTTCTTCTCCTCCCTGATCCTCTTGTCGATCTTCTTCTAGGTGAGCTGCATATTCCTGGTGTCCTTTTCTTTCAGAGCTGACTTTCTCTCTTTTAGCAGCTGTTTCAGGTCCTTGGTGATCCAGGGCTTGGAGTTGGGTACAGCTTGATCTCCATTGTCTGTAGTACCATGCCCACGCAAAAGTTGATGTAGCTGGAGATCACGTCAGTTGTCTTGTCTAGTGGGCTCTCATCGTCCAGAAACACGCCCCAGTCTGTTTATTCAAAACATGTGTGTTGGTGTGTGTGTGTGTGTGTGTGTGTGTGTGTGTGGTGGGGTGTGTGTGTTGTGTTGTGTGTGTGTGGTGTGTGTGGTGTGTGGTGTGTGGTTGTGTGTGTGTGGTGTGTGTGTGTGTGTGCATACATGCATGCGTACGTAGCTGCGTATATTTGTGCCTGTCCGTACGTCGGAGCGTACCACTATAATTCTTTTGTAGTTATTTCCCTTTCTGTGGCCCAACTCATATCTGCAGGACTCTCATCCACAGTGTGATTTGAAGCTGCCCTGATGTTAAAACACCAAAATAGCAACAACAACAAATTTAAGAAAAAAAAATAACGGTACCGGCAAGAATCTATATTCTCTTCCCTTTAATTCAGTTGACGTGTAGAAACACTACTTTATACAGCAAAGGAATTTGAAGTTATAAATGAAAGAAAAACAAATACTTCTCCTGTCTGAAAATGTTCAGTATTCTTTTCGATAGAAAGTGTTTTCAGTTGTAATGAATTCGCTGAATGATCATGCATTCCCGTTAGATCAACTCCAAGCATTAGTGGCATTGTCGCTGGGCCACATATTTCACCCCTTTTACTACGTGTGGTTAAAATGAACTCTGTAGTGTTTGTGCAATCTTTGCTGACAAAGCGCGCAAAAAAGGAAGAAAAAAAATTGATAGTGAGATGACTGCAGGCGGAAACTGACACAAACCTAACAGAGAAAGGACTGTTCTGTACGTTGGACAAGAAGAAAAAAGATAGGGGCAACAAAAGACAAAACAAAACACGACGCGTTTCGAGACTTCTTTGGCCTTCTTCTTCAGGCAAGATTAACCAACATTTGGGACAATTCGAAACGAAGAACAAGCAATCAGTGACTTCTCTTCTTGTAACTACTGGGCGCAAAATGAATCCATTCAAGTCAGTTCACGCGTAGAAATATTAGTTTTGACAGCCAAGGGAAGGAATTAGATGATCTGCTTCCAAATAATTACTTCCCTTGTCTGAAAATGGTCAGCATTTGTTTGAATAGAAAAGTTTTCTTGTTGTCTTTTGTAGTGAATTCGCTGAATGGGAGTAAACGAATTCTACCAAAACATTAGTTTGTACTGCCAAGGGAATGAATTAGAAGTTCTGAATCGAAAGAGTTAAAATTTCCCATTTGTTGAATTTTGGTCTGTCTGCGATTGATATCAACACACACACACACCACACACACACACACACACACACACACACACACACACACACACACTGGTGCATGGCAACCTTTCAACTCAAAATGGACACGCTTAAACGCCGTCTGTTTCAGTCCCCAGGGTACACCATTGCAAAAAACGTAGAGTATGCTGGTGATTCAATGGAACTCCTGGGCCAAACAGATACGTTAGAATGAGTTTCAGACATCCAGAGACCAACCAGGTGTACCGTGCATAGACTGCGCTATGTACTAGTTCGGGGGCAGGGTGCATTCCCACCCCCAGATGTGGATGCGTCCCACCTCTGCCCAAATAACATCTGATACTGCCAGACCACATCAGTTTGGAGCCCAGTACAATCAACTATCAGAGAAAATCCTGTGTAGCAGAGGGTCATTGCTCAGGTCACGGCCTGTACCCCCAATGCCTTCTCCACCTCCAACTGTAAAGGGGATCAGGAGCCAGCACAGGCGTTGTGCTCACACTGACGTCACTACTGTCATACCATCATGCAGGGGCGGGGCAGGGAGGGAAGGAGTCGGGGGAGGGACTGCAGGCGGAAATAGAAACCTAGTTCCAAGAGAAATGACTACGCCGCCGGACAAACCAATGACAAGACAAACACGACGCCTTTTACAGACCTCTTGTGTCTTGTTCATCAGGCAACATGAAACACCATTTGGGACCATTCAACACGAAGAACGAGCAATCACTCACTTTTTTCTCATCGTGATTGGACAAGAGTTACTCCATTTCTTCGTAGGCGTCGCGTTTTGTCATGTCATTTGTTTGTTTCGTTCGTTGGGCGGCATAGTCCTTTTATTGTTTTGAACTGTTTGGAAAGAAAAGGTTGAATCAATCCCACAAAGAGCGATTCCAATGAAGATATTCCTGATCAACCCCAGCCGAATTACTGCCCTTTGCTTTCTTGTAGGAATTACTGCCCTTTTCTTCCTTTTCAAGGTTTCTGTAATTGTTTCTCTCAACATCGATTCACTCTGTGCGCACGAAAAGGACTACAAATGGAGTGAACATAAATCTGATTGTATTGATTTAGAGGGAATGGTATGGCATTAAATGTGAAGAGGGGAGCCGGGGAGGGTTGTCAAAAAGAGGAACGATTTAATTCCGTTGAAGCTGTATTTTGTTATGGTGGTGGCTGATGATGTCACTGTGGAGGTTGCTGTTGCTGTTGTTACGTGTCATTGTTCTGTGCATTCTTCACCACGCTGCTCATTGATGACGCTCTCCCATACACAAACCACACTTCATCCGGACACGGCCTTAGCCACAACCAGTCCCAGGGAGCAATGTGTTTCAGGGAGAACCAATATCAACAGGAACAACTGACAAATACATCAGCAAGTGAAGGTCTTCGTAGCCGGATGCTCAAATGGGCACCTCTCTCGTGGTGACCCAAGGCAAATGAAATGTTCTGTTCGGGAGTTACCTTCCCCTTACCTCCCCTGATTGATCAGTCTTGGATTAGCTCGTGTCAACTCTTTCAAATGGGAATGCCTCAGAACCTTCATCATTATTATGTCTATGTCGCTGAAGTCACACAAATAAATGTATCTTATTCTTTACAACTGTGTTGGACCGAAAAGCCCATATTTTTAAAAAACTAAACTGGTATTTTGCACGATCGATTTTGGCGCCTCTTTTTCTCCTTCGCCCGCCAGTTAACATGGTTTGTTCGGGAGTTACCTTCCGTCTGACCTCCTTTGATTGATGAATCTGGATTATTTCGTGTCGACTCTTTAACATGTCAGTGCCTCGGAACCTATATCATTATTATGTATACGTCGCTAAAGTCACAACAATGAATGTACTTTATACCTTGGACCAAAAAGCCCATATTTTCCCTAAACTGGTATCTTGCATAATCAATTTCGGCGCCATTTTTCATCTTTCGCCAACCAAACCTGGACTATTTCTTGATTTCCCAAAAGTTTGTGAGAAAAACTGTCGAATCAAAAACGTACGTTCCAAGTCAAGTCCGTAAGCTCTCATTTCGTGCATCGCATACCTACGATCTTTTCCGCACAAGTTTGCGACTCTACGACATGACTGACGATGCCGACCTGTCTGGAACAGTCGCCTTCTTCGTTCCACTTTGTGTCATTGTTGGAGTTGTGCGCTAATTGTCACTCTACGAAATTCAGACTTCCCGATCGACATGTTGTTGATGACTCCATGTCCATGATAAATACAACTGAAAATGTATAGACATTATTGGTCCGTTTCCACAGAGTATTTTTTCCAGAGCTAATGTCGACAGCCAGGCGAGGAGGAAAGCCAGTTGTGTTTGGTACTTCTTTTCAAAGACCAAGTTCTCCGCTCAGATACAGTCTTGGAGAATCACATCTACAGGTGTGAACAGACTGAAACGCCTGCTGTTCAGTCATGACAAAAAGAGTTCATGCTGTTTGGTGTTTCTCATCGCAATAGAGAAACATTGGACACAAACTCGTTCACTGCGGGTTCATTCTCCGATTTTAATCACCAACAATGTCTTACAGCGACAACGTTATCAGTGTGACATGTTTCATATTATTCCTTGGTTCTGAAGTTGTCATCCATAGTCTATGAATATGTTGGAATGCTTTGAACGGACGGCGAAGCAGAGAACACGGAAGCTACTACAGAAAGCACAAACTTGTGTCAGTTCCTGCTTCGCCAGGCCCGTTTGGTCTGCGGCACCGTGTTGCTGACACCCACACTCACACATATACACACACCTACAATACACACACATTACACACAATCACACACACACACACACACACACACACCACACACACACAACACACACACAACACACACACACACACACACACACACACACACACACACACACACACACCACACACACACACACACACAACCATATTATTGTTATCTTGTCAGAAAAAATGTCAAGAATAGTTAAGATGACAATTAGGTCCGTAATCACTGATTGAACATGACATAAGACATCTTCAGGACTCTTAATGGCATTCACTAATTAAGAAGGGAATTGGTCAAAAGCAATATCCCAGACAACGTGACAAAAAGAACACACAACACACACACACACACACACACAAAACACACACACACACACACACACACACACACACACACACACACATCACACATACACACACACACCACAACACACACACACACACACACACACACACACACACACACACACACACACAACACACACACACACACACACACACACACACACACACACACACACACACACACACACACAACACACTATTATGTTATCTTGTCAGAAAAACGTCAAGAATAAGTTAAATGACAATTAGGTCCCGTAATCACTGATTGAACATGACACAATAAGACATCTTCAGCACTCTTTAATGGCATTTCACTAATTAAGAAAGGAATTGGTCAAAAGCAATATCCCAGACAACGTGACAAAAAGAACACACACACACACACACACACACACACACACACACACACACACACACACACACACACACACACACATCCACACACAACACAAACACAACACACACACACACACACACACACACACACACACACACACACAACACACACACACAACCACACACACACACCACACCAAATGTAACACAGCATGAGACAGATCAAACAGACGAGAGGAAATACAGAGTCAGACAGGCAGACAGACAGACAGACAGACAGACAGACACAAAGAGACACAAGAGGCACAGCGACGAGTACAGACAAAAGAATGAGACAAACAGAGATAGACAGAGGAAAGCAGGATGGGATTACGAATGACAGCAACCAACAACAGCAACATGGACAAAAGACATCCAGCAAAAATAGGAAATAACTGACGAACGACTTTTTAATAAAGAAATCAAGACAGAAAGACAAAGGAAAGAAAGCAACTTGAAAGTTGGGTGGGGGGGGGGGGGGGGGCAGAAGAAAGAAAAAAGGAGAGAAAACAGGATACACAGGAAGAAAGAACGAAAGAAAGGGAGTAAAGAAGACTGGAAGATAGGAAGAAAGAAGGAAAGATCGATAGATAGAAAGAAAGACAAACATCAACCAACAAAAAGAAAGAAGTGCACACCGAAACAAGGCACAATTGACACAAAGTTGCCATCCGTCTGTCTGGAGAGACAATGGTGTTGTGCTGCAGGTGAAGTCCTCCGTCATCAGTGTCTGTGGGTGCCGACGCCATTCTTTGCCCGTCTGCGGCGCCTCCGTTCTTCCACTGGCCTCTCTCCTCTGCTCTGCTCTGCTTGCTTGATGCGGCCTTGAGGTGGACCGCCAGCTGACCCGGTCTGAAGCTGCTGTCTCCAGGTCTGCTGGTCGAGGTTGCCAAAGACAAACACAGAAATTTTCGACAACAACAACAGAAGAGTACAGAAAGAATGAAAGGGAGACACGATGAGGATGTTTTCAATAAAGAGAGAAATAGACAACAAAACAACGCAAAAATTGACAAGACATGAACATAGAAATGGTCAATGAAGTACAGAGAGAATGAAAGACGGACACGAGCAAGTTTGAGAGAGAGAGAGAGAGAGAGAGAGAGAGAGAGAGAGAGAGAGAGAGAGGAGAGAGAGAGAGAGAGATCAACAAAGCAACTCCAGAAAAGGATACAAAGACATAAACTGAATTTTTAAACAGTAAAGTATAGGAAAAATGATAGAAGATGGACAAAGAAAAACAGGAGTTTTTCAAGAAGAAGAAGAAAGAAAGAAGAAGACGCTCAACAAGAGAATGTTTTTGGTTGCTTGTTTGTTCTCTTCGTGGGCAACAACAGTATGCTGTATTCGCCTCCCGTTTATCTCGTCTGACCTAACTGGCAGACCACACAACGTACATCTTGTTCCGCTGGTTTCCCCGAGTTTTTTTCTCCCATCGGGAGGAGGACGACTGGCTATTCTGTCATAGAAATAACACCACGGTTCAATGGGAACAGGTCGACCTCAAGCTCTCGCCCCCTACCGTCGGCAGCGCAAATTTTTCGCTTTGTGAGTGTGCTTGTTTGTTTGTTTTTTCCTTTTCGTGGGAAGGCGAAGATAATGCCGAGTACACTGCTTTCCCTCCGAACACGTTCATGCATGCGTGCGTGCGTGCATGCATGAATGTGTGTCTGTTTCTCTATGTGTATGCGCGCGCGTAGCTGCATATGTTGGTGCCGGTCTGTTCGTCGGAACATACAGCAAGATTTCTTTGTAATTGTTTCCTTTGAAAGTGATGGTGGTGGGTTTAGTTCAAAAAGGAGCAAGAGATGCTGTACGTATTGTTTTAATTACTGTTTACGTTTCCTGCCCCATTTTGGATTTCTTTTCAAATTAGAAACCAAAATTAATCAGAAGTTATAACATTTTTAAAGAAAAAGAAAGCATTAACTACGAGGAATATTGCTAAACAAAAAGACAAACAAAAAAAACTAAAAAAAGAAGCTAGGCAGACTGAAGTATGATCTATGGCATGGCTCCTATTAAAACCAACTTCGCCAGTCTGTGTTTTGATACCAAATCTAATCACAGTTGCTGTTATGGATATACGTAAACATCTACGAAGTCTTTGACAGTGAAGCGACGAATATAGAAAGCAATAAGAGTGCGTTTGAACATACTGCCACGTACGGTGCGACAGCGCGCGCGAACTCATTCCACTTTCTCTTGTGTGCGTGTGTGTGTGGCTGTGAACTTATTCTGGTGTGTGTTGTGTGTGTGGTGTGTGTGTGTGTGTGACTGTAGTGTGTAAAGGTGACAGTGATTGATGTAGTTAATCTGGAGATGGTGTGACTGTAGTTTAAAGTACGTTAGTTTGTGCTGTTAAAGTATGAGTATGGTGTGACTGTAACAGTATTGGAAAGAAGATGTACTAGTTAAGACATGATTGGTGTGACTGTAGTTTAAAGTACATGAGATAGGTAAGTAATACTGGATGTTGGACTGTAGTTTAAAGTACAGTGGTAGATATTGGCTGATTTGAGACGTAGGTATGTATTTAAAGTACAGTGGTAGATATTGGTGTGACTGTAGTTTAAAGTACAGTGGTAGATATTGGTGTGACTGTAGTTTTAAAGTACAGTGGTAGATATTGGTGTGACTGTAGTTTAAAGTACAGTGGTAGATATTGGTGTGACTGTAGTTTAAAGTACAGTGGTAGATATTGGTGTGATTGCAGTGCAGATTTCTTCCCCTCCCACCTTCATTTCTCTCTCTCTCTCTCTCTCTCTCTCTCTCTCTCTCTCTCTCTCTCTCTCTCTCTCTCTCTCTCTCTCTCTCTCTCTCACTACCCTGGAAGGATGACAAAACTGTTGGTCCAAACAGTTCATTATGCCACCGATGAACTGAATCCTCATAAATAATTACATATATAGAAAAGCGCGTGCTCTGTGACGAAATGCTTTGGTTCCATTTGTTAGAGGGTCTGGACATTGAGTATGTAGGCTTTAAACCTGTTTGTGAGGGTGATTCCTTTCTTAATGACATCTGTTTTTCTGCACGAGCGTTTCTTATGACTCTGGCTTTGAGCAATCATCATTGAAAAAGGCACTGTACATAAATCATACGTGTCTGACATATCATTTTCGTCGATTTCTGCATTATGATCATTTGGCGCTCAATTGGAGGAGAGAAGCGATTGTTCCTTTTTCGTGTTCATTATCTGCAATGTTGTTTGTCTGGCCTGAAAGAAGAGCACAGAGGTCGAAACGCGTCATGGTTTTGTCTTCTTTGTTTAGCTCCCTTTTATCTGGCGGAAGACTTTTTTTCTGTTAGGTTCGTTTCAAATGTCCACCTGCAGTCATCTCACTTTGAAATTAATTATTATCATTATTATTACCAATGCCAGTCCCTCAGCAATGAGCCTTATGATTTCTCCCTGCGTCTGTCTGTCTGGTTGTTCATGTATGTCAGCGGCATTACGCACAAAGACAAAACCAAAACCAAAAACAACCTAAAGCAGCTATTGGAGTTGTAGGCAGGTGGTAAAGTGTGCACCCATGTCGTTGTGATGGTGTGGAGTGGTAGGCAGTGCAGGCGAAGACAGACTAATGAAGTCTTCCAATCGGACGACAGTGCAGGTTCCAAGACAAGCTGCAAGCAGTTCCAGAAAGGTCAGCGTCATCAGACGGTGACACTCTCAGTGTTCCTGCTCAGCTGCCTGTATACAACGTAGCCCCGGACAATCTCATGACGTTTCCCAGTGCATTCATAGTGACTTCAATCAAACACCAATGTTCATACCGTATGGAATGAGCAACAGTGCCATCATTTCAACCACCACCACAAGCTTTATACTGATCATGTACAGTGTCACAAATTCCATCTACTCCCCGAATACAACACACCTCTATTTGTTCATAAAGACCTATTTTTCTTTACAGAAGTAAACGTTGGAATTTGGTGGGTTTTGTGTTCTCTTAAGAAATACAAGAAGAAAGCATACTTGGTCTTTGTCAACAATTACTTCCCTTGGAAAAAGATTCTTGTCAACTCTCTCTCTCTCTCTCTCTCTCTCTCTCTCTCTCTCTCTCTCTCTCTCTCTCTCTTCTCTTTACCTTGCTATGTTCGTAATAATTAATTGCGTCTATCTCTTCTATCATTAAAAAAGGTAAGCTCCTCTCTCTCTCTCTCTCTCTCTCTCTCTCTCTCTCTCTCTCTCTCTCTCTCTCTTTCTGTGCTGCTCTGGGGACCGTCTCCATACTCAGTCATCCTCTGCCGTTAAGCTCTCTCTTTCTCTGTCTGTCTGTCTATCTGTATGTCTGTATGTCTGTTGTCTCTGTCTCTGTCTCTGTCTGTCTCTCTGTCTGTCTGTCTGTCTCTGCCTGTCTCTCTCTGTCTCTGTCTCTGTCTGTCTGTCTCTCTCTTCTCTGTCTCTGTCTCTGTCTGTCTGTCTGCCTGCCTGTCTGTCTGTCTGTCTGTCTGTCTGTCTCTCTCTCTCTCTCTCTCTCTCTCTCTCTCTCTCTGTCTAAAAGACAGAGGAGTAGCTGACCATGAAGATGGCCCCCAGAGTAGGAGCAATAGACAGAGAGAGTAGGGGGAAAAGAGAGAGTGAGGGAGAGAGAGGGAGAGAGAGGGAGGAGAGAGAGGGAGGAGAGGGAGGGAGAGAGAGAGAGAGAGAGAGAAGAGACAGAGAGAGAGAGAGAGTAGGGAGAGGGAGGGAGGGAAGGAGAGGAGTCAGAACTCAGAACTCAGATGGTTTACTTCATATAAAGGCCATGGCCCCTTATGAAGGGGGGCATGGAGAACATAACAACAATATAAAAATCACAAAGAACACAAGAAAAACTGGATGTACTACTCTGTCACGAACTCATGACTAATCTAAACTGAAATGCCTTGAAGGAGAGAGCGAGAGGAGAGAGAGAGAGAGAGAGAGAGAGAGAGAGAGAGAAGAGAGACAGACAGACGACAGAGACAGAGACAGAGAGACAGCGACAGAGAGAAGACGACAGACAGAGAGAGAGACAGACAGACAGAAGACAGAGACAGAGAAGAGACAGAGAGAAGAAGAGAGAGAGAGAGACAGACAGACAGACAGACAGACAGACAGACAGACAGAGAGCCAGAGACAGACAGAGCGAGACACCTGAAATTGAGAGGAGTGACTGACTGTGGAGACGATTCCAGAGCAGCAGAGAGAGAGAGAGAGAGAGAGAGAGAGAGAGAGAGAGAAGAGAGAGGAGAGAGAGAGACAGAGAGAGAGACAGAGACGAGAGAGAGACAGAGAGAGAGACAGAGAGAAGAGAGCAGAGAAGACAAGGAGAGACAGAGCAGACAGACAGACAGACAACAGACAGACACAGAACCCTGAAAAGAGGATTAATGAGTATGGAGACGGCTCCTAAAGCACCAGCACAGAGAGAGAGGAGGGCAGGGGGACCATGTGGGCGCCCTCCGTGCGCCAGAGAGAGAGAGAGAGAGAGAGAGAGAGAGAGAGAGAGAGAGGAGAGGAGAGAGAGAGAGAGAGAGAGAGAGAGAGTTTATTCAATGAGGCGATAGCCGCTTTCGAAGGTGGTGTATAAACAACATAGAATACAGGTACAGGAAATGTTCACTACAGAATTAAAACAAATCTTAAATAAATGTTAGCGAACCGCCCAGAGAACGTGGACAAACGAGTCACAAGACGAAACACAACGCGTTTCGACCTCTTAGGTCTTCATCGGGTGAGACATAAACTTCACAGGGTTCAGCGCAAGGAAGAAAGAAGGAAGAAGGTGTTGATTCAACGCCTTCTTCCTTGCGCTGAACCCTGTGAAGTGATCTGAAGCGATCAAAGCTAAGTGAATTTTCGTTGTTTTGTTCGTTTATGTCTCACCCGATGAAGACCTAAGAGGTCGAAACGCGTTGTGTTTCGTCTTGTGACTCTGTCCACGTTCTCTGGGCGGTTCGTTAACATTTATTTAAGATTTGTTTAGATTTCCGCCTGCAGTCGTCTCGCTTTGCAACTAGAATTAAAACGCCAAATGGGTAGAGAAACATGAGAAAATTGATTACAGAATTATGAGCAATATCCAGATCGAATTTTAGATGCTTTATATAAATAAACAGCAGACTGTTTGACAATATCTTCACGCTTAAATGACGTCTTAGTTCCAGCTTGAGCGCGCCTCCAGCAAACTTCCCACGCACTGTTTACTCTCTCTCATAGTGAGAAGGGATAGTGCAGACAGAGGCACTGAATGCTCGTAAAGTAAACAAAATGGTATGCACTCATTCATTAGGAGGGGGGGGGGGGGGGGATGCACTACTCTGTTTCGTTACAGTAATCGTATTTTCGTTTCAAAACATTCCTTCTTTGTGGTGGATTCCGTACTCAGTGCATTAATTACAATACACTTATTTGTATCACATCTATAAAAGTGCCTTATATTCACGCAAACAGTTGTATTTGCTGTAGGAATACGGTTCTGCTGTTCACCTAGGGGGCTCACAGACACCTGATACTGTAGAATCCACTGACTTAGGGACGGCTCTCCGCTCCTTTGACTCACGGTACTGCAGTAGACGCTATGCTTTACCATGTGGGTATGAAGGGAAAAGAGTAGGAAAATATGGCAGAGAAGAAGGTAAGGAAATAGACTCACAAGAAGAAAAAAGAAGAACGGAAGAAGTAGCCAGAGACTTGAATGAAACAGACAACACAAGAAGAAAATGCAATAAGGTAACGACGGGGTGACTGCTCTGAAATGCTTTCACGCGCATGAGAGAGAGAGAGAGAGAGAGAGAGAGAGAGAGAGAGAGAGAGAGAGAGAGAGAGAGAGAGACAGAGAGGACAGAGACAGAGACAGAGAGACAGAGAGACAGAGAGAGAGAAACTTTGGTACTCAACAATAAACCAATTAAACAATGTCTAGTCTTCCAGTTTATCCTTGCAATTCTACTTTGTTATAAGTAAACATATTGTCAGACACACTCGTTGGTAAAATGATGATAAAATAGATCAATAGCAGCAAAGACAACACCAGAAACAACATTAGCATCATCAACAAGAGAGAGAGAGAGAGAGAGAGAGAGAGAGAGAGAGAAGAGAGAGAGAGAGAGAGAGAGAGAGAGAGAGAGAGGCTGCATGAGCAAATAAACGAACACAAGCCTGTGTTATTCATCATGGACGACTGGTCACAGTTCAAAAGCAGGGAACGTGGTGGGCGATTGAGGTGGGGTGTGTACACACACATGTCATTGCCGTTCTTGCCCCAACCTTTTGTCAACCAATTAGCTAATTGATTAGCAGGCAGGCAGAAAGGTCATGGAAGTCATGTTTGGGAAACAGGCAGAAGTGGTTCCAGCTGCCTGACCACTGGGCATTGTCATGTCCAATGACCGACTGAGGGCTGCGCGCTCTTTTGACCTTTGGGTGTTTGTGGACATGGAACTTTTCTGTGTGGCTTTCACCATTCAGTTCACGAACGAGGAAACTGGAGTTTATTCCATCATGCTCTCTCTCTCTCTCTCTCTCTCTCTCTCTCTCTCTGTATGTGTTGTGTGTGTGTGTGTGTGTGTGTGTGTGTGTGTGTGTGTGTGTGTGTGTGTGTGTGTGTTGTTGTTGTTTCAAAGTCTCTTGCTTTTGCTATTAATGCTTCTGTCTGTGTGAGGGTTTTCATTTTTTTTTTCTTGTTTATGATTGTGGTCATGTAACAGCTCTCACCCTTTCTCTGGCTCAGTCTGTCTGTCTGCCTCTTCTCTCCTCTCTCTCTCTCTCTCTCTCTCTCTCTCTCTCTCTCTCTCTCTCTCTCTCTCCTCTCTCTCTTCTCTCTCTCTCTTCTCTCTCTCTCTCTCTCTCTTCTCTCCCTCTTTATGTCTTTGCCTCGGTCTCTGTCTGTCTCTGTCGTCTTGTCTATCTGTCTGTCTGTCTGCTGTCTGTCTGTATGTTGTCTGTCGTCTGTCTGTCTTCTCTCTCTCTGCGTGCATGTATGTGTGTGTGTTTGGGGGCGCGGCTGTGTGTGTGTGTGTGTGTGTGTGTGTGTGTGTGTGTGTGTGTGTGTGTGTTTTGTAGTGTGGGTGTGTGGTGGCGCGCGAGCGTGTGTGCACGTGAGGGTGTGTGCGTGAGCGTGTGTGGTAGTGAGTATGGTGTGTGTGTGTGTGTGTGTGTGTGTGTGTGTGTGTGTGTGTGTGTGTGTGTGTGTTGTGTGTGAGTGTATGATGTGTGTGATTGTGTGTGTGTATGTGTGTGTGTCACACACACACACACACACACACACACACACACACACGCACACACACACACACACACACACACACACACACACACACTCACACACACACAGAAATTCATAAACTAAAATTTGTCAACACATCATGGTTATAAACATGATATGAACATAAGATCAAAGGACCAGATCTCCATAATATACCCCACAACAGCACAACCACATTGAATATGTATGTAACCATTGATCAGTACTAATTGTGCCTGTGTGTGGGCATGTGTGCTCAAGTCTGATTGTGAGTGTGCGCATCTGTGTGAGCATGTGTGTGCATGTGCGTGTGTAAGTGTGCCTGTGTGTGTACTCATGTATGTGTGTGCCTGTGGATGTGCATGCATCTGTGCATAAGCGCTTTAGTGTCGCTCTCTGTGTATTTGTCGTGTGTGCGTGAAAGCAAGAATGCATAAATGAGTGCATAAATGTGGGTGCCTATGCTTGCCAGCATATCTGCATGTGCTTGAATGTCTATCGTGAGTCTGTTTAAGTATGCGTGGGTTTCAAAATTCAGTTATTTTAATTATCATTATCACTGCAATCATCATCATCATTACACCAACATGATAATCCTGAGATCAGTACAGTTTTGATTGGAAGAAGGGGGGAGGAGGGAGGGTGCAGTGGGGAGGGGAGGGGGGTAGATGGGGATGGAGACGGAGGAATGGGTTGAGGAGGGTACCTTAAAGATGGACTGGCTGGAGTGAGGACAGGGGGAGCGGACAGGATGATTACTGTTTTACTGTATCTGCCAGCAAGGGCATCGATTTTCAATTCCGCCTGCAAGCCTCCTTCAGGGCTCTAATTGCTGATGGCAGAAAATAATCTTTATATCTGGATGTCCTGCATCTCATGGACAGCAGTCGACCAGCGTTACGACTGGAAGCACAGATGGTTGTAGAGGAGGATGGACTGGATCACCGACTGATAGAACAAGTTCAGGAAGGTGCTGTTGACCCTGAACTGTGGGAGCTTCCGCAGAAAGAAAAGACGCTGGTTGGCCTTCTTGCAGCACATGTCGATGTTAGGGGTCCACTCCAACTTGTCAATGACTTGCCGAAGTACTTGTAGGTGCGCACAATGCGCACTTCCTCTTCCTTGATGACAAGTGGGTGGGTGCTGCTTGGGATTCCTGCGGAAGTCGATGACCATCTCCTCTGTCTTGGTGACATTGAGCTGAAGGAATTTCCTGTCGCACCAGTCCACCAACTTGCCGACTGCCTCTCGGTACATGGTTTCATCAGAGTCGTGCATCAGCCCTGTAAGTGACGTGTCATCTGCGAACTTGGTCTGCAGACTGCATGCCTCCCTGGTGCGGCAGTCAGCTGTGTAGATGGTGAACAGGGCATGCGACAGAACACACCCCTGTGGGGACTCCTGCATTGGTCACCAGGACATCAGAGACCAACCCGGCCAACTACGACTTGCTGTGGTCTGTCAGTCAGGAAGCTGAAGATCCATTTGATGATCTCTGGGTTAACAGCCATGGCCAGTAGTTTCCGACGAGGTGATGGGCTGAATGGTGTTGAAAGCACTTGAAAACTCCACAGACAGAACCCTGGCGAACGTCCCTAGCCTATCAGGGTGCTGGTGGAAGTGGTGCAGCATTGTCTGGATGGCATTTCTGTGCTCCTACCTCTGGTGTAGGCGAACTGCAGTGGACTTGATAGTCTTCAGTTTCTCCCCTGAGATGCTTGAGGACAATTTCCTCAGTACATTTCATGGGGACTGATGTTAGCGCCACTGGTCTGTAGTCGTTGAGCTGACTGATCACTTTCTTCTTTGGCACAGGAATGATTGTGGATGACCTCCATAATCGCGAAACATAGCCTTCCTGAAATGTTCGCTGGAACAGCTCTCTGAAGACATGGGCCAAGGAGTTGCTGCAGGTTTTCAAATCCTACTGCTGATGCTATCCGGACCAGAGGCACTTCTGACATTCAGCTTCCTGAACAGTCGGCGGACTTCCTCTTCATTGATGGTCACTGGGGATCCAGGGAGCTGGGGCACCGTGTCCATGGCCCGCTGCTGCTCAATGCTGAAGTCCCGCTGGTCAAAACGTGTGTAGAACACATTCAGTACATTGGCCAATCTCCTCTCGTCGTCTGCTCTCAGTTCAGCTTTCTTGGGCCTGTACCTGTTATGGCAGAGATGTTCTGCCAGCACTTCCTGGAGTCACCTTGCCGAAAGTTGTCCTCGAGTTTTGCAGAGTACTTCTTCTCCTCCCTGATCCTCTTGTCGATCTTCTTCTAGGTGAGCTGCATATTCCTGGTGTCCTTTTCTTTCAGAGCTGACTTTCTCTCTTTTAGCAGCTGTTTCAGGTCCTTGGTGATCCGGGGCTTGCAGTTGGGTACAGCCTGATCTCCATTGTCTGTAGTACCATGCCCACGCAAAAGTTGATGTAGCTGGAGATCACGTCAGTTGTCTTGTCTAGTGGGCTCTCATCGTCCAGAAACACACCCCCGTCTGTTTATTCAAAACAGGCGTGTGTGTGTGTGTGTGTGTGTGTGTGTGTGTGTGTGTGTGTGTGTGTGTGTGTGTGTGTGTGTGTGCATACATGCATGCGTACGTAGCTGCGTATATTTGTGCCTGTCCGTACGTCGGAGCGTACACTATAATTCTTTTGTAGTTATTTCCCTTTCTGTGGCCCAACTCATATCTGCAGGACTCTCATCCACAGTGTGATTTGAAGCTGCCCTGATGTTAAAACAGCAAAATAGCAACAACAACAAATTTAAGTAAAAAAAAACGGTACTGGCAAGAATCTATATTCTCTTCCCTTTAATTCAGTTGACGTGTAGAAACACTACTTATACAGCAAAGGAATTTGAAGTTATAATGAAAGAAAAACAAATACTTCTCCTGTCTGAAAATGTTCAATATTTTTTCGATAGAAAGTGTTTTAGTTGTAATGAATTCGCTGAATGATCATGCATTCCCGTTAGATCAGCTCCAAGCATTAGTGGCATTGTCGCTGGGCCACATATTTCACCCCTTTTACTACGTGTGGTTAAAATGAACTCTGTAGTGTTTGTGCAATCTTTGCTGACAGAGCGCGCATAAAAGGAAGAAAACAAAATTGATAGTGAGATGACTGCAGGCAGAAACTGACACAAACCTAACAGAGAAAGGACTGTTCTGTACGTTGGACAAGAAGAAAAAAAGATAGGGGCAACAAAAGACAAAACAAAACACGACGCGTTTCGAGACTTCTTTGGCCTTCTTCTTCAGGCAAGATTAGCCAACACTTAGGACAATTCGAAACAAAGAGCGAGCAATCAGCCACTTCTTTTCGTGTAACTACTGGGCGCAAAATGAATCCATTCCAGTCAGTTCACGCGTAGAAATATTAGTTTCGACAGGCAAGGGAAGGAATTAGATCATCTGATTCCAAATAATTACTTCCCTTGTCTGAAAATGGTCAGCATTTTGTTTGAATAGAAAAGTTTTCTTTTTGTCTTTTCTGATCAATTCGCTGATTGGGCGCAAAAGAAATCTATCAAAACATTAGTTTGTACTGCCAAGGAAATGAGTTAGAAGTTCTGAATGGAAAGAGTTAAAATGTCCCATTTGTTGAATTTTGTTCTGTCTGCGATTGATATCGGAAGAAAAAAGAAAAAAAGAGAGAAAAGAAGGTACACAGGAAGAACGATAGAATGAAAGAAAGGGAGTACAGAAGACTGGAAAAGAGACAGAAAGAAGGAAAGATCGATAGATAGAAAGAAAGACAGACATCAACAAACAAAAAAGAAAGAAATGCACACCAAAACAAGGCACAAATGACGCAAAGTTGCCATCCGTCTGTCTGGAGAGACAATGGTGTTGCGCCATGGATCAGTCAGTTGTGGAGTTGCAGCGCCTGCTGTGGCTGAAGAGCCTGATCCTCGAGCGGCAATTGCTGCAGGTGAAGTCTCCGTCATCAGTGTCTGTGGGTGCCGACGCCATTCTTTGTCCGTCTGCGGTACCTCCGTTCTTCCCATTGGGCCTCTCTCCTCTGCTCTGCTCTGCTTGCTTGATGCCGGCCTTGATGGTGGACCGCCAGCTGACCCGGTCTGAAGCTGCTGTCTCCAGGTCTGCTGGGTCGAGGTTGCCAAAGACAAACACAGAAATTTTCAATAACAACAACAAGAAGAAAAGTACAGAAAGAACGAAAGATAGACACGATGAGGATGTTTTCAAAGAAGAGAAAAATAGACAGCAAATCTATGCAAAAATTGACAAGACATAGCCCAAACACAGAAAAAATATAGACAAAAACCCATAGAATAAACATAGAAATGGTCAATGAAGTACAAAAATAATGAAAGACGGACACGAGCAAGTTTTCAAACAAAAGAAACAAAACAAAACAAAACAAAAACGAAAAAAAAAAAAAAAAGAAAAGAAAAGAACGAAAGAAAGGAAGAAAGAAATATACGACAAAACAACTCCAAAAAGGATACAAAGACATAAACTGAATTTTTGAATAGTAAAATGTAGGAAAAATAATAAAGACGGACAAAGAAAAACTGAAGGTTTTTCAAGAAGAAGAAGAAGAAGCTCAACAAGAAAATGTTTTTGGTTGCTTGCTTGGATTCATAAACTGGTTGAAAGGGCGCATCCAAGATCTGACCTTTGCTATCTCTCTCTCTCTCTCTCTCTCTCTCTCTCTCTCTCTCTCTCTCTCTCTCTCTGTGCTATTTTCGTAATAATTGATTGCGTCTATCTCCCATTGCTACAAAAAAAAAAGTTTTCATATGTGATAACAGATATAGCAAACAAACAAACAAACAAAACTTGATTTGTGTGTCGTATCATTCATTCAAGAGTAGCGCTTACGATCTTTCTTATTCTGCCATTTTGTGTGTGTGTGTCTGTGTCTGTGTGTGTGTGTGTGTGTGTGTGTGTGTGTGTGTGTGTGTGTGTGTGTGTGCGTGCGTGTGTGTTGTGTTGTTGTGTTGTTGTTGATTTATAGTCTGTTCACACTTGGTGATATTAGACTTTACAGGGGGGGGGGGGGGGGGGGGGGAGGGAGGAGGGGGAAGGAGGACAGGGTGGAGGAAAAGGTAAGAAATAATGTCAAGAACAGTACAAATCTAAATATAAACTACACTATCATAATTATAAAAATATGCTAATTTGAGATTGAGAGATAATTTTTGCAACCTCAACCATTTCTGAACTGAAAGAAATAGCGTGAACCGGTTTAGATTTCGAAATTTCAATGTTTGCTTTTGAATAAAGAGCATTTAAAATGGGGCAATGGAAAAGTATATGTTCACCAGATAATGGCTTAGAACATGCACACGCTATATCTTGGGAATATTTGGTCTTCCAAGAGTTCAAACGTATCTTGTATATTAAACTAGAAATATGTCTAGGATATGTTCCCATTACATATTTATCTTGAGACTTCTTAGTTCGGAAACAGCTTTCCAGTAACGAATGTATTTCATATATATCTAACTTCAAATTACTTTTTGCAGCATTGCCCATTACCCCGCGTCTGGCTAGTTTATCTGCTATTTCATTCCAATAAATACCACAGTGTGAAGGGACCCAGCAGAAGACTATATTTATTCCTGTGGAAATAATGTAATTAATTAGATGCTTTATTTCAAAGATTACATCTTTCCTTGCTTTAACATCCCAAACTTTCAAACTATCTAACACTGCCTTAGAATCAACACAAAATAAAATGTTACAGAAAGAATGATTACTATCACAAATAAAGAGTAATGCCATAAGAATAGCATACAATTCTGCCGTGAAAATAGAAAATCCTTTTCCTAGGCTGTATGCTTTTTGAACTTTTAAAGCCGGAATAACAAAACCTGAACCTGCACTTAACTGGCAAACGGAACCATCCGTAAAAATTTTTAAATGATTTGAATATTTGTTTTCTAAGTTTTCTCTCACTTTAGAAGTTAAAATGTTAATGTTATCATTTTTCCGGACATCAGTGTAATCTACATCAAAGATAGCTTGGCTATGTTCCCATGGAGGCACCGGGGGAACAACAGGGGCAGGTGAGAGTGAAGGACATCAATATTGCATTTTTCAAAG
>JAMYXO010001689.1:0-27946 GCA_033310375.1 Conus canariensis | reverse complement strand
TTTTTTTAAAATTACCGGGAATTGTTTTTTTTAAAAACCCAAAGAAAAAAACCAACTGTAAAGTTTTAAAACAAACGCCCGCTATATTTTTATGCAGGTAAACTTTTAAAAAGAGAAAAAACATAAACCCTTTTTTATTTTGTGATTTTTTAACCCAAAATTTAAAATGCATAAGGGAAAACAAAAACCCTTGTCAAGTTTACACAAAATGAATTTAAAAATTGGATAAAAGGGTTTCACAAAATTTCAAAATTTTAAACCTGAACATTGAAACATGCCAATAGCCCTTGTTTTAAAAGGGTTTAGGTGTATTATAAAAGACTTTTAGTGGGAAAAAAATTTCCCGTTAGGGGGTTTTCAACCACCCAAAATTCATCCAGCGGTTTAGACTTTGGGGAAAACGCTTTATTTATAGTAAAGATGGGGGTTTTTCCCGGGCCGGAGGGGAATGTTAAATTTTATTGAATTGGAACCCAAGGGGGGGGAAAAGGGGAGGGAGGGGGGGGGGGTTTTTGGTAGGGCTCAAAAATAACCCAATGGCAAACAACATTTTATAAAGGGGGACAAAATGCTTAAATCAACTGGATGTTTTTGTAGAAAATATTTTGGTGCGTCATCCAACAGTTGTTTTTGGGAAGCGTAAATTTGACATTTTGGAAAAGTCATATTGGTTTAGAAAAATGGGTGTTTCCCCATAGGGGTTGGGAAACGAGTGGTTTTATTTGGTTTGGTTTTTTTTGCCCTTTTCTGTTGGCAAGATTATGAAAATAAATGCAGGAATAATCTAAAATATGGACTAAAAGGAAAAAACACTTAAAATTTGTTTTATTTTTTTCCCGAACCCAGAAGGTGGGAAGACTCTTTTGTGTGTGGGGTTGTTGTGTGTGTGTTGTTTTTAAATTGCAGAAAATTAATATGCTTTAAAGTTTTTTCCCCATGAGAATTCCATGCACGTTTCACAAAAAGGGCTCGATTTTCCTCCTCTTCAAAAGAAATTTTTTGGGGTTTTTGTTTTCATTTCTTTCGTTATTGGTTACCCTTGCCTAGGGAAAAGTAAAATTCATATGCGTTAGTTGTCAGCATGAAAAATTTTCCAAATCCCATTTTTTTTATTAAAATGGCTCAAGGGTACTTCCTTTCAAAAGGAGAGTTTGTTTTCATTTATTGTTCCCCCCCCCCATTTTTTTAAAACTAATTCACGAGAAAAAGGTAGAAAACCCCCTGTTTCTTTTTTTAGGAAAGGGGAATTCGTATCTTTTCATTTTAAACCAAAGGGCCCCTTTTGTTACTGAACATAAACTAAGTCTTTTTTTTTTCTCTTTGAAAGGAAAAACAGGGGGAAAGGGATTTACATTTTTTGGAGGGGGGGAAAACCGGAAATGTACTATTTTTTACTGTTTCCGGGTTTAAATCCCTGGTGCCGATTTTGTGGTGGTTTTGGGAAATTTGGGACGGGTGTGGTGCGATTCAAAGAATAATGGAAATGTGCTTTGTTCTTTGTGTGGTAAAGCCTTTGAAGCTTTTTGTTAAATTGTTTTTTAAAGTTGGTAGCTTCTTTTGGAGAAACAGCAGTCTTTTTCTTTTTCCCCAAAAAACCCCTTACAAAACCCAATGGTTTTCCCATTCCCCAAATTTTCCCTACTGTTAGGGGGCCAAGTATTCGTGCATGCATGCCAGAAAGGGTGAATGGAAAATCTGCAGGGGGAAAAAATTTTTGGTTTTTTTATTTTAAATTAAAATTTTTTTCCCCTTTTTCAAAAAGTATGTTTTAAAGACACATTATTTCATTGGGGCATCCCAAAAAAATGAAAATAAAAAGCTTTAAAAATTGGATCACTTTGTTCATTTTTTAACCAAAAGTTCAGTTAAAGGAGGGGAAAAGGTGAGAAAACGTTTTTTTCATTTTTTCCCTTATTTTGCTAATACGGGTTAAAAGGTTCCCCAAATGCATCTTTTTTTTCCCTTTGCAGGTTGGGGCCCTTTTGACCTTCTTTATGATCGGGGAACCCCTAGGGGGGCCATTTAATTAATGCGGGAAATACAAGAAAGTGTTGTTTGTTTTTGGGTCAGTATGTCTCGAATAAACAAGAAATGCTTGGATTTCAGGGTTCCACCCCCATTGAAAATGGGGGTTTTCATACCCCCAATTTAAAAATTTGGGGGGCTTTTCTTCCCCCAGCTGACATTTCAAAGGTTTTTTCAAAAAAGGATTGTGACATTTTATATCTTAAAAAAAGATTTTCCCCAAAACGATATTTTTAATATATTATATATATATATATTTTATTTTTATTAAAAGCATTTTAAAAATAAAGCTTTTTTAAAAACATCTACAAATTTTTTTTTTTTTCACGCTGTGCGGTCGTCAGGATTTTGATGAGCTTGTGTTCCCAGTGACCCCCGTAATTTTATATAGCTGGGGCGGGTTTTGGGGTGTTGTTTGTGCCATTTTATATCGAAAACGATTTTCATCAACACCCAAAACAGAAAAGGTAGCTATATTACCCCGTGGCAGGGCCAAAAAAAGCTCATAAAATTTCCTGTGGGACCCGCCACAGCGTTTGAAACAAAATTTGTTGTTGTTTTTAGAAGCTTGATTTTAACTTGTTTTTTAATATAAAATTGTGCTCCCACTGGGGTTTTGAGCACATTTTTTTTAAGATTGCCCAATGACCCCTTTCCCGGGTTCCATTTCTTCTCCTATATATTATATATATAGGTCTTTGTTGCAAAACATAAAAATTGTTTACTTCTTTTTCGATCCCCCGGGGGAAATTTTCCCTTCCAACTTTCTTTATTTTTTTTTTTTGGAAACAGTTTTTTTTGGACTTCCTGATGGCAAATGAGTGTAGTGTGAAAGTTGTTTTTCCCGGTTTTGAAACGTAAAAAGGGGAAAGTTTTTTTAATGTTTTGATTTAAAACCAAATATCTGCAAGATTTTTGGTAAAAAGCTGAATTTTTTAAAACTTTTCCTGGTTTTTTTAACTTTTTTCCAATCTGCCTCGGTTTAAACGGGAAATTTTTTTCTTTTGCATTTTGGGCCCTGTGAAGGAAAGTGTTGCCAAGCCCCCCCCAAATTCAGATTTTGCTTTCTGAAAAAGTAGATGTGGGGCCCTTTTACTATTTTTCCCAGAAATATTAAAAAACCCCCTTTTCCAAAAATTAAATTCTTTTTAAACTTCCCTTTCATTCTTTCATTTCTTTGGGATGATATAAATCAGAAACAAAAAAAAAAATATTACGTAAACTGGATTTCCTTAAGTGTTTAACATTTAAAGGCTTTCTTTTGATTTGTGATGTTTTTTTAAAGTTCCTGTTTTTCCGTTTTTTTTGAATCGTTTCTGCTGTGGCTTTTTTTCTTGTTGAATGAGAAAAATTTTTTAAAATGTAAAATTTCACTTTTTCTGAAGTGTTTCATTTTGGTGCGACTTGACATAGAATGTAGCCGTTGGAGGTAGGGGGCCAAAACAAAAATAGAAAATGAAATAAAGGGGAAAATAATGTTTGTTTTTAGGACTCATAAGGGGTGGTTTTTTTTTTTTCCCGCTTTTCTGTAGGAATTCAGGGAGATCCTGGAGAATTTTTTAAAGTTGTTTACTTAAGCCAAAAAGAAAAATTCCCCGAAAATCAAAAAAGGTAAGAAATACTTTTCTTTTTTTTTTTTTTTCCTTATAAAGGGATTTTTGTTTTGGCTGTTAACAAACTTAATCATTGTTTGGGCGAAAACGGGACCAAAAGAGTGTTTTTTGTCCCGGGGGGGCATATGTATTTTCTTGGTTTTCTAATGACCCCGGACAAATCCCCATATCAGTTGAAAATTTATTTTTTTAAAGTAAAAGGGGTCAGATTGGGATATTAAGGGGTCAGATTGGGTTTCAAAAAACAAAATTCCCAAAATTTTTCAGGGGGTTCCCCAAAAATATAAGGGGGGCCACCATGAATGGGCTGCTAGAAAATGTGGGTGGAAAAAGCCCAACGCAAAAAAGCTTCCGCCAGGGCCAGTGCGCTTGGCACCGGGCGGGGGGGGGCGAAAAAACCCCACACACACACAACACTATACAAAAAACCAAACTTGCAATTAATGTTTTTTTTGTTAACAGTTTGACAGCCCAGGTTTTTTGGTTGCATGAAAACTTCTGAAAATTGAAACAAAAGCAAAAAGTGAGATTTTACAAAAAGTGGGGGGGTGAATTGGGGTTGGTTTAAAAAAACTTAAGTAAAAATTTTAAAAAATTAATTTTTTGGGGTTTATTTTTTGGCATGACTGTTGTAAAATGAGAACCTTTTAAAATTTTTCTTTTCTTTTACAATTTTTTTTTTCCCCTTTAGAAAAATTTTTTAAAAGATGTATGGGGTTCAAAAAAAAAGAAAAAAAAAAATGTTAAAAATTAATTTTTTTGGGTTTTTTTTGGGGTTTTTTTTGCTTCCAGCATGGAATTTGGCCCCAATAAACCGGACCCAAAAGCCCTCAAAGTGTTTAAAATTTCCATTTCGGCAGCCCTCTGTTTACTTTTTTGCCCCCCCCCCCCCCCCTAACCCCCCAACCTCATTTGCTTTAGACGAAAGCTTTCCTTTTGGCAGTTAATTAGCTTTTCCCAGAAGTTATTTGGCTCTAAAAGGCGGGAAATTTTTTTTTTGTGGCTAACGCAGTAACAAGACCCCCAAAACCCTACTTCCCGTTAAGTCAAAAACCCGGTGCAAACTTCCTGTTCCTCCTTTTCGGGCTAGGCTTCCCCCCCCAAAGAGGTTTGGTTTTTCTTGCTCTTGACTCGCCTTTTCCTTCTTTTTTTGAAAGGTTTTGCTTGTGCTTTCCCTTTCTTCCCTTGTTCTGTATGGCTTGCGCTCCCCCTTTTTAATTAAAAGCTGTTTGAAGTTTTTGATCGCCTTGCCTTTCACGTTGTTTTTTCCAAAATGGATTCATCCCTTCTTCGTAAACGCGCTTCGCCATTTTGCTCTCTCTTTGTGTTCAGCCACTCCATGTTTTTCCGTCCACACAGCCCCAAAAATGGGGAAGGTGAACGATGGGTCGAGGGACGACACCTTTCCCTCGTTCCTCTCTGCCCCGCCAAAGGCCCCGCGTTCCGATTCCAAGGAACCAAAAAAGTGCTTCCCATGAGTAGAAGAACGTAAAGGCCCCAAAAAAGAAGGGGGTTTTCCAAAGGAGGGGACGCCCTTTACCATGGGTCCCCCAAATGCCCCCTCCTAGGGAGGCCCGGGGGAGTTTCGTTTACAGGTTTGGAAAAAAAGGGCAAAACTGCACTTTTTAAAAACAAGGGAAAGTTTTTGGGAAGGCCCCCCCCCCCCCCCCCCCCCATCGGTTCACCAAACCTTGGGGGGTTTAGTCCAAAATTGCCCCCCAATTCGCAAAGCTTTTTGAGGGGCAAACAAGGGTGAGGGTGACCTGGCATATGGCTCGGGGACTTTGGCCCCCCCTTTTTTCTCTCTGTTGCCCAGTCATGCAAAGCCCGTACTGGGGAATTTTCCCGCTGTGACTGGTTTTTCCGGCACGGTTTAAAGGGTTTTGCCTCGAAAAACAGCCCCATCCCCTCGCCCTTTTTGAGAATTTAAGTCTTTGTATCCCCCCACTGATAGAACTCCGGGGCTCTTTGGGCCCCCCGTTTTTCAGTCAATTGGTGCCAAACCACCATAGGTTTTGCGGACCCCCGGGCCCTTTTGCTTGGGGGGGGCGGTTGGAGCCCTTTCCTGGAGGGAAACCCAAATGGCCAAAAAAACCCGGGTTGTGCTCGCAAAGGGTCCCGACACCCCAGACCCCGGTTTACTGGATTTCCCGGGCCCACAATTCGCCCCCGAAACGTTGGCCCAAAACTAATTCCCATAGGGGCACAGGAGTTAGGGGGATCGGAAATTATTCTTGGGTTTCCACTTGGGCAATCCGTCCAAAAAGTCCCGTTCCCCAAGGGGGGAGGCAAACCCCGCGGGGCCCCTTGGGTAAACCTACCTGGGGCCTTCCCGGGGCCCCCGATCCGGGGTATGGTGCAGGCCCATCTTCGATTTCCCCCCACCCCGGGTGAACCCACATTTAAGGGGGGGGTTTAAACTGGGTAAATCCCCCGCTTTCCCCCTAGGAACCAGGGGTTTTCTCTCTCTTGAACCTTTTTGGTTCCCCCCACGGACCCACCCCTAGGCTTTTGGGGGGTTTCCTCTTCTGGGGAGGGGTGGGGGGGGGGGGGGGGGGGGGGGGGGGGAGGGGCACGAAAAAGGCCCTCCCGGGCCAAACCTGGGGGGGGGGTAAAAAACCCCCCCTTTTTTCCCCCCCCCAACCCCCCCTTTTAGGTTACCCGGGCCCCCCTGGAAATTTCGCTCCGGGGGTCCACCGCCAATTTCCCCCTTTTGGGCTGGTGGCTCTTTTGCCCCCTTTAGGGACCGTGGCTTGTTTTGGGGCAACCCTCAGCTCTCCAGGGCTTTGGAAAAAGGGAAATTCCTCTTGTGGTTTTTAACCCCTTGGGCTGCCTCCCCCTTCCGGTGCTGTTCCCATCGGGTGGACAGGGCATTTCCCCTGTTTTTTCCGTCCCCGTTCATGATTTCCGGAAAACACGGGCCAAGCCCTCCCTTACCTCTGGTTAGGGCCCCGGGAAAATTTTTCCTAGGGGGACCCCCAATCCGTACCCCCCTTCCTACGGTTGAACCCCCTTCCCCAGGACAATTTTTTCCCCGGTTTGGGGATTGGGGGTTAAAAAGAATAACTTTCACAAAAGTAATTTTTGCACCCAATTAACCCCATCCCCCATTTTCCCCTTTCGTGGGAGAACCCTAATTTCACAAGTTTTTCGGGCCCCCTTTTCTCAAGGGCCCCCAAAACCCCACAATTTGGTAACACCAACCCCCCCCCAACCCCCCAAAAAACCCCAAAAAACCAAAAAACCCCAAAAAACCCAAAAAATCCAAAAAAACCCAACAAAAACCCAACCTCCCACCCAAAACCAACCCAAAACCCCCCCAAAACCGACACCAAACAAAAAAATTTAGGGGCCCCCAAAATTTTTCCCCCGGGGGGATTGGTGGGGCCCGCCCCGGGGAAGGCCCTTGGCCCCGGTGGGCCCTAGGGCCCAAAACCCCCCCCCGGGCCCCAAACCCCCACCCCCCCCCCCTGCAAAAATGCGAAAAACCCCCCACCCCCAGGGATTGTCCCTTTTTGGGGGCTCCCCGTGGGGCGCCCTTGGGACTTGGGATCCCCACCCCCCGCAGACCCCCGAATCCCCTTCCCTTTTTGTTGGGTAATGGGGCCACCGGGAAACTGCCTGTTTCCACATAATTCCCAATTTGGGTTTCCTTTCCCCCCAAAATTTCCGGCAACCCACATCCATTTTACCCCCCCGGGGATTTTATATTTCCCCAAAAAATTTCCGGGGGCCCAGTTGGGCCATCCCTGGGGCCAAACAGGGCTTTGCGCCTAAAGGGAAAATTCGATTAAGTTTCCTCCATTCCTTTGCCCCTTTCCCCTTCCCCCATTTTCCTTCCCCCGTCTGTTTTTTTGGGCCCCCCGGGGAAGGGAATTTCCCCTCCGGGGAATATTTTGTCGGGTTTCCCCTCCCCTGTTTCCCGGTAAAATGGGGGCTTTTGTAAGGGTTATTTTGGGGGTTTTTTTGGGGGAAAAAAAGGGGAAAGGGGGGTGGGGGTGGGGGGACAGATTTCCTTCCCAATCCCTGAAAAAACGGGGGAACCCCTTTGGAAAGCCAAAACCTTTATTTGGGGCTGTTTTAAGGTTAAAATTTCCTTAAAATTGGGGTTTTTAATTCCCCAAAAACCCCTTAAGAATTTGCGGAATATGGGGGAAAAAGGGTAATTTTATGTAAAATTTTGGGGAGTCCCTTTTCTTTCCTTCCCTTTGTTTTGTTTTTTTTTTTGGGGTTGTTTTTGGAGGAAAAAATGGGATTTTTCCACATCCCACAAAAACCCAAAACCCACCCCCAACAAAAAAAAAAACCCCCACCAAACCCAAAACAACAAAAACCCCAAAAGGGTTAAAAAACCAAAAAACCCCAAACCCACCCAAACCCCCCATAAAAACCACCCCACAAAACACCAAACACCCCCCCCCCCCCCCCCCCCCCCCCCCCCCCCCCAAACCAAACCAAAAAAACCCCCAAAAAAAACAAACCCCCCCAAACCACCAAAAACCCCCGGGTTGAAAAAACCCCCAACCTTTTTTTATAGGCCCCAACCCCCCCCCCCCCAACCCCCTCCCCCCCCAACCCTTACGACCCCCCCAGTTTTAAAAAAAAGTCCCAAGGAAGCCCCCCCCCTTGGAGAAATCAACCCAATGGAGGGTAAAACTCCCAGCTTTCCCCCCTCGATTTTTAAAAGGGTTAGGCCCCGGGGCCCCGAAAAAATTCCCCCCAAATGGGAAGCAGGGGGGGGCCTTTGGGGAAATCCACAACCCCTAAACACCAAAAACCCCAACAAAAAACCCCCCCAATTTAAACAAAAACCCCCCTTGCCCACCCCATGGACAAAAGGGTTTCGGGGAAATTAAGGGGGGAAAATTCCCCAAATTGAAAGTTTTTATGCGGCCAAATTATTGGCATGGTTCCAAAAAGGAAATATTTTTAAAGGGCCTCGGGCGGTTTTTAAGGGGCCAAGAACCCGGGGAAGGGGAAAATTTAAACCCCTCCCCGGAGGCCCAAAAAGGGGGTTTCCAAGGGGGGGGGCAAATTTTGGTTTGGGATGGGGGCCCGCTTTAACGGGGGTTGGGGTTTGGGGAAGGGGGTTTTGGGGGCAACCAAGGGGTTTTAGGCGTAAAAGGGGACCAGGGGAAAACGGGGAAAGGAAAGATCATGGGGCTAAAAAAAAAGGGGAAAACAAGAAACCAAATGGGGGCCCCAAGGGACCCTTGAGGGGATAGGGTTGGGGGGTGTTGTAGGAGAAATTTGGGGAATGCTTCGGTTTGTCTAATTTTAAAAATAGAAACGGAAAAGAGTGAAAAATGGCCAAGATTTCTTCCTTGGGCGGGGGGGGGTGGCCTTTATTTTTTTTTAATGTTAAAATTTACCACAAAGGGGCCCCTTTTCAGGAAAAAGTTCAAGCCCGGGCAATCGGTCCACCGGGGGAACCCTGGGTTTAATTGGTTTTTAAGGAAAGAACCTCCTTTTACAGGAAAATTTCCACCCTTAGTCACAACCCGGGGGCATAAAGGGGGTGGGAAAAAATTTGGGCGCCCCAATGTTTCAGGGGAATTTTTCCCCTGGGGTGGGGCGGGAGTGGAAAACCAAATAGGTTTGGGAACCCAGCCCCCTTCTTTCCGTGGTCCATTAAATTGGCCCAAGGGGTTTGGACCTTCCCAGTTTTTCCCAAAGCCTGGGAAAACACGGGCACCCCCAAAAAATCCCTTTTCTCCATTAAGGGCCCTTGTCCTAGTTGGGGTTGGGCCCCAATAAAAAGGAAGTCAGGGTTCGGGAAAGGAGTGGGGGGGGGAATAGGGTAGGGGGAAAGAGTGGGTCCCCCGATGAGTGTGGACCTCTTGGTTGGGGGGGGGCGACCATCAGGGGTTGCGGGAATCGAAACCTCATGCCCAGAAAGGGAAGTGTTGTCTGGGGGCGGGGTTCCCCATTTTGTTGGTTTTGGGTTTGGCAAACCCTATTTTGGGAAAAGAGATGCAGGAGTTGGGGGGTTTTGGGCCCTGGACAGGGCTGTAAAGGTCCCAAAGGAAATGGAGCCCTCTGATCTGGGGACTGATTTGTCCATTTGAACTTTCCCCGTCTAGAGGAAATTGTTTGAGGGGTGGGGTGAGTATGGGCCCTCCCCCCCCGTTTGTTTTGGGAAAAATTGACGAATAGGTGGGTTTTAGCCCCCGGAGTGGGGTTTTGGTTTTTTGTGAGGGCCCCCTTTTTGAGGAAAACCCAAAATTGATACTTCCTCCTGGAGTCCCTCTGCTTAAAGCGGGCGGGCCTGGCGGGGGGGGGGGGGAAAGGGGGGGGGGGGAGTGGTGGGGGGGAGGGATTTCGAAGGCCCGGGTTTTGTACGGTCCCCCTCATTGGGGGGGGAACCGTTTAACTACCCTTGGGTTGGGGAACCCATCCGTCCCCAGGGTGGGCTTCTGGAAATCCCGGGGGAAGGGGAGGCGGGGAAATTGAAGGAGACCCCCCCGGAAATTGAAGAAAGAGGGTTCTGTGAAGGCCCTGTGTTGTTTTGCGTGTGGGCGTGGGTTGGGGTCTGCGTTCTCCCCTTTTATAAGGTCCCCGTGGAAGGAAGGGGGGGGGCGGGGGGGGGGGTTTGGGGCGGGGAACAAGGGCGGGTCCGGGGGGGCCCCAAGTTTTTCGGGTCGGGAAAAACCCCAAAAATGGGGACTCCCGGTGCTTGGAAATTGTTTTTTTTGGCCCCGAGGGGGAGGGTGGATGTGGGATGCCAAGGGCGAAGCGGTTGACCCAGGGGGGGCCCAGGCTTTTTAAAAGGCGGTGGGGCCCTTTTGGGGGTGGGGCTGGGGGGGGCCTTTTTTAAAGGAGCGGGGGGGTTTTTTTTTGGGGGCCTTGGGGGGGGGGGGGGGGGGTTGTTGGTGGGGCAAAAAGGGGGGGGGAAGGTCTTTTTGTTCGGCGTGTGTTAAAAAAGCAGCGCTTTAATGCCTCAAAAAAACAAACTGGTTTTGCCCCCGGAAGCCCACCAGAGGGCACAAATTATTTGCTGGGGGGAGTTTTCCCTTTTAAAGGAAAGCATCCCCTGTATGCAAGCACAAGTTTTTTTTGGTTTTGGCTGGCTGTGGGAAAAAACCCGGGAAAGCCTGATTACCCCTGTTCACCTAGTTTAAATTAAAGGGTCCCAAAAAAACCCGTATGTCAGCCCTAAAGTGTGTAAAGACACAGGTGCCGTAAGCCACAGGGACCTGAGTCGTCCCCCTCAGGCCAAATTTTCCCGGCGCTTTTTGGCATGGCAAAGGTCAAAGAAAGCCCGGACGGGCCTTAACGGTTCCCCCTTGGTTTTTTGGGCCCCGGTGCCGACCCCTTTGCCAGCATTTTTCCGCAAAATTTGATGCAGCAGAGGGGGGGGCCCCCCGGTTTTGGGGAAAAACCCCGGGGGAGAGGGGGAAAAAGTTTAGTTCCCCGGGCACGGGTTTAGCCCTTTTAATGAAGGGGGGGATTGGGGGCTCCCCTGAGGGGCCCTGGGAAAATTCCCCAAAAGGGGGTCCCCAAAACGGAGCGAAGTGGATTTTCCCCCCTGGAGGGGGTTCCCTAAAAGGGACAACCCAAGGTCCCATGTTGGGGTTTCCCGGAGCTTCCCTTTAGGAAAAAAGGGAATTTGAGGTGTGTAAAAGTTTGGGGGGGGGGGGGGGGGGGGGTGGAAAGGGCCGGGTGGGGGTGCCGGGCCCTTGAAAAGGGATTTGTTTCCGGGGGAAAGGGGGGGGTCACCCCCCAAGAGGGACGGGGCCCCCCCATTTTCCCAAGGGCCCCCCCCCTGCAAACCCCCCCCCCCCCCCCCCCACTTGAAAGTGAGAAGTTTTTCCTCTTCAACCCCCCATCCTCAAAAGCGGAAAAAATCGTAATTGGGGGGTTAAGGGGTTAAAAAGGGGAGGGGGGAAAAGTTTGGGGGGGTCCCATAGGAGCCCCCGCCCTGGGCGAGGGTTTAGTTGGGAAAAGGCGGGGGCAGGTCTCTTTGGTTGATTCCTTGATCGGCGACTTTCAAACGAGGGGATTGTCTGCCCAGCCGATGGGGACAGCCCCTTAGAGGGGGGCAGCCAAGGTCAAACCAGCAAAGGGGAAAAGTTCGATGCCAAAAAATGGAGAGCAAATGGTTTTTCCATTTTCAACCCAGGGGCCCCCCGGGGGGCAAAGAGCCCCCAGTCCAAGGGAAAAAAGGGGCGTGGCACCCCGGGAGAGGAATTTTCCGGGGGGGGCCCGGGTAAACCTTTAAGGGATGGGGGGGGGGGGGGGGGGGGTTTGAGAAAGCCGGTGGGGGCTTGTCGGTTCCCCCCCCCCCCCCCCCCCTTTCCCCAGAGATTTGAAACCGCCACAGGGAGTGTGGTCCGGGGGGAAACCAGGGGCCAAGGGAAGATTTAAACCCCTTGGTTCCCTTGGGGGAGCGGTGGAGTGGCGCCAGTTTAAACCCCCCTTTTTCCCATGACGGTTACCCGAGGGTGGGGGGATCAAAAGATCCCCTGCCGGTTTTTCCGGGAAATTTTGGCATGATGGACCAGGAGGTTCCCAATGTCCCGGGGGTTGATCCTCCCCCTGGAGGAAGGGGAAACGGGGGGACGTTCCCCAAGTGGAAAAACGGGGAATAAGCCCGCCCCCCAAACCGCCTGTCCCCCTATGGGTAGTTCCCCGGTCGATTGGACCAAATTGCCCGGCGTGGACCCGAGTCACGAAAGGTCGGGAAAAGGTGTCGGGGATTGCGACCCAAGCCAGGGTTTTGGAAATTTTTGTCCTGCCAGGGAAAGGGCTCCCACCCTGCCCCCGGCAAAAGGGAGCTCCGCTTTAAAATTTGTGGGGGGCTGCCCCAAATTTTATTGTAAAAGGGAAGTCCCTAAAACCCGATTTTCAGTGGGGGGTTTTGGGATGGGCTGAGTCTCAACGGGGGAGTGATGTGTGTTGATTTGGGGGCAAAACCCCTCACTCGTGCCGGAAAAACCCAGTCGAAGGCGGGAAAATACCCGGGTCGCGGGGCTGCATAAATCGGCGAGACAGAGGAGGGGAGGGGGGGCCACGTGCCAAAGCCTTTGTCCCGGGTCACCCTCTTTTGTTTTCTAAAATAACCCGTTTGCAAAGGGTGGGGGGCCAGTTGGATCACGCCACAAAAGGGGGAAACCCGGGGGGGGGGGGGGGGGGGGGGGGCTTACGAAAAGTTTTCCCCTTTGGGTCTTTAAAAGTGAGCTTGCCCCTTCCTCCCAAACGCTGTGAACGCAACTCCGGGGCCTACTGGGAAAGGGGGCATGTGGCGACCCGGGTTTCAAGGGGCCCCCTCCGTTGAACCCCCTTCAAAGCGGGCCCGAACGTTTTTCTACAGGGGAAGCAGGTTTGTTCCCTTGGAATGGGGAACCCCGGGGCCCTTCGGGGGGGGGCAGAGGGGAAAAACGAGGGAAAAAAGGTGTCGTCCTGACCCATCGTTTCACTTCCCCATTTGGGCCCTGTGGGGGAAAGGAAAGTAAAACATGGAGGGGCCCGGGAAAAAAAAGGGGTAGAGACAAAATGGCGAAAAGCGCGTGCCCGGAAGAAGGGTTGGGATCCCGTGTAAAAAAGAAAACCTTTTGACGTGAAAAGCGATCATAACTTAAAGGAGCAGCTGTAATAAAGGGGTTAGCCCCAAAACCCACAACAGAACAAGAAAGAAAGAAAGCAAAAGGGCAATCTGCTAAAAAACAGAAAAACGGCGAGTAAGAGAAAGGGAAACCTATCCTCTTTGTGGGGGGAAGGCCTAGTAAAAGAAAAACGGGAAAAGGTTTGAAACCGGCTTTATGACTTGGGACGGAATTTGGGTGGGGGGTTCTTGTTACTGCTTTTTGCACCCCAAAATTTTTCACCCTTTTCAGACCCAAAACTAACTGTTTTTTGCAGAGTAATAAATGCCTTTAGAAGGGCTATTTTAAAAGTTTAGTGAGGGGGGAGGGGGAAGGGGGGGGGGGGGGGGAAAAAAGGAAAAACCCAGGGGTCTCCCGAAAGGGAAAATTTAACCCACTTTGGAGACTTTTGTGGCCCTTTTCTATGGAGCCAAAATTACCATGCTGGAAGGGAAAAAATCCCCCAAAAAGGAAAAATTAATAAACATGCGCACGGTGCAAAATTTTCTTTAAAAAAAATTTCAAGGGGAAAAAAAATGTAAAAAAAAAGAAAAAAATGGTGTCTTTCACAAAAAGTCATGCATAAAACCCCAAAAAATAATGCCCTTTTCCTGTGAACACAATCACCCCCCACTTTGTACATCTCACTTTTTGCTTTTTTGTCCCAATTTACAAAAGGGGTACTTGCAAAATATTTCCCTGGGCTGTAAAACTGTAAAACAAAAAAAAACCTTTTTTAATGCATGTTTTTTTAAATTGTATGGTGTGTTGTGTGTGTGTTGGTGCCCCGCCCCCGCGTGTCCGGGGGAAAGCCCCGGGGCTTTGGTCCCCAGGGCCTTTTTTTGCGTGGTTTTTTTCATACATTTTTTTTGAAAGCTATTCTTTGGGGGACGGGCCTAAAATATTTTTGAAACCCCTAAAAAATTTGGAAGTTAGTTTTTTTTCCGATCTGACCCCTTAATACAAATTTTGACCCCTTGTTCTTTAAGAAATTTTAATCATGATTTTTTGGGTTTCCTGAAAATGAAACCATAAAATCCCTATGCACGCACAAAAAACACTCTTGGAAACAGATTCGCAAGCCCGGGATTAAGTTTTTTAACAGCCCAAACAAACTTCCCATAAGGAAAAAAAAGAAAACGGGAAAAGTATTTTTACCTTTTTTGATGTTGCCCCAATTTCTTCTTTTTTTTCTTAGCGATCAACTCAATAAAAAAATTTCTCCAGGATCCCCCCTAAATTTCCTCCCTGAAAGGGGGGAAAAAAAAAAAAACCCACCGTTTAAAGTCCTGAACAAAAAAACATGTTTTTCCCTTTTTTTTTTCATTTTCTTTTTTTTGTTTGCCCTTTTCCTCCAACAGGCTAAAATTTCTATTTTAAAAGTAAAGCACCAACTAAAGGCACTTAAAAAAATGTGAATTATACATTTTATAATTTTGTTTCGGGTTAACATGAAATATGCACACAGCGGGTCGTTTCCCAAAACACTGAAAAAGGGAAAACTTAAAACCCCGGAAAAATTCACACTCAAAAATGAATCCCCTTAATAAAATTTATTTTAAGGAAACCCAAAGTTTACGGTATTTTTTTTTGGGTTAAATTGATGATATCAGTCAAAGAACTAAAAGAGATGAAACCCGGGTTAAAACCACAATGCACAAAACTTCAGTAAACAGAGTTTTCCCTTTTCCCAATTCCCTTGCCAGCCATTAGAAAAGGCCCTCACATCTATTTTGGGCAGAAGAAAAAATGCGGGTTTGGTTCTTGAAACCCGTTTTCCCTTCAGCTTTGGGAAAAAATGAAAAAGAAAAAAATTTTCCCAGTAAAACTGAGGAAGAAAAGGAAAAAAGAAAAAAAAAAACCCGGGCAGAAGTTGAAAAAAATTCAGTTTTTGGACTTTCAGCAAAATTTTTTTTAAACTCATATACATCAAAAAATTGCCCTTTTTTCGTTACTTTACAAATCAGAAAAACTTTCAGGGACTGCACTCTTTTCCCCATCAGGAAAGTCCAAAACTTTTTGTGTCCAAATCAATGAAAGACAGTGGGCAGGAAATTCCCCCATGCTGACGAAAGAGAAGTATCTTTCTATGTTGCGACTATGACTCTATATTTTTTTATATAGAGAGAGAAAAAAAAGGGGTACGGGGATCAGGCAATCTTAAAAACGTCCCTTAAACCCCAAAGGGGGGGAGGACATTTTTTTATTAAAAGAAATTTTTAAAATCAAGTTCAAAAAAAACATCTACAAATTTGTTTCACGTTTGTGCGGTCGTCGGGATGTGAGGGAGTTTGTGTTGCCAGTGCCACGTATATTTATGCTAGCTAGGGGTTTTTGTTTTGATGAAAGTGGTTTTTTCAGATAAAAAATGGCACAAAAAACAGAAAACCAAAGTAGCTTTTATATACGGGGGCATGGAACCCAAAGTCATCACATCCGGGCGCCCGCACAGCGAAAAAACAATTTTGTAGATTTTTTTTTAAAAGCTTAAATTTTAAACTTGTTTTTAAAATATAACAAAAATTTTTATATTTTTATATTATTATATGTAATTATCTTTGATAAAAGGTCTTTTTCAGATAAAAAAAATGGAAACCAACCTTTGGTAAAAACCCTAGAATTTTCTAGCAGGGGGTACGAAAAAGCCCCAAAAATTTAATTTTGGGGATTTATGAAAACCCACTTTTTCAATGATGTGGAACACTAAAATTCCAAGATTTCTTTTTTTTTTTTTCATCCCGAGACAGTACTGAAAAAGGGAAAAAACAACCCCTTACTTTTTTTCTTGCTTTATTAAATGCCCATAGTGCGGGTTAGATGAAGGTCAAGGCCCTCACCTGAAAAGGAAAAAAGATGATTGAAACTGAAAAACACCCCGTAGGGGGCAAATAAAAACATTTAAAACCCTTTTTCTCACTCTCACTCACACATAAACTTGGTTAAAAATGAAAAAAAGTGATCCAATTTTAAAGACCAATACATTTTTTGTATGCACAAAGGGAAGTATCTGTGTCTTTAAAATTTTTGTAAAACAACTAAAAAAATTTTAATTTAAAAAAAAAAAACCCAAAACTTTTTCACAATGCAGATCCTTTTCCCCTTACGGGGATGCATGCAAGAATATCTATGCCTCAAAACAGTGGGAAAAATTTGGGGGAATGAAACCCTTTGGTTTCTGTGGGTTTAAGGGTTTAAAGAGAATAAGATTTGCTGTGCCCCAAATAAAAGGCATCCCAAACTAAACTACATTTAACAACAGCTCCAAAGGGCTAAACCACACATAGAACAAAGCACATTTTTCATTCAGAATCGTTTCCCACAGCCACGTCCAATTCATTCCACTCACAAATCGGCCCAGCATTTAAAAGGAAAACAAAAAAAAAATTTAAAAAATTGTACTTACCCGTTTTCCCCCCCCTCCAAAACTGTGTCTTTCCCATGGGTTTTTTTCCTGCAAAGGAAAAAAAAAAGAGCATTAGCATGTTCAGTAACTTTTGGGCCCTAAGTGTATAAATGAAAATTTTTACGAATTCACTTTCTCTGAAAAAAGAAAACCGAACTTCCTTTCTCGTTTAATTTTGTTAACCAACATGCATCAAAAGAAATTAAACAAACTCTCTTGAAAAGGAAGTTTCAATGAGCCATTTAATGAAAGCGGGGCATGGGAAATTTTCATGTGACAAAATAAGGGATATGAATTTTTTTCCCTTTTATGAGCAAAATTAAACCCAAATAAAGAATGAAATTTAAAAAACCCCCCTTTTCTTGAAGAGGAGGGGCATCGAGCCAAATTTTTTTGAAAGCGTGCATGGATTTTCATGGGGAAAATAACGCAAAAGAATTTTTTTGCATAACACCACACAAACACACACCACACACAGGTCTTGCTCCATTCTGATTCGGAAACCCAAAATTTTTAAAAAAATTTTATTTTTGTTTTTTCCTTCAGTCCTTTTTTCGAATTTTTCCTGAATTTATTTTTCATAAACTTGCCAACAGAAGACAAACTAAACCAAACCAAAAAAAAACCCTCGGTGCGAACACCCCATGCAAAAAACCCATTTACAAAACAATATGGGGCTTACCACTATGTCATTTTAGCGGTTTCCCCGAAAAAAAAATGTTGATGGGCATGCACCCAAAAGATATTACAAAATCCCTCCAGTTGGATAGATTTTTTTTCCCCCCTTTTTTAAAACTGTTGTTTTTCCATTGCTTATTTGGGCCCTTTTAAAAAACCCCCCCCCCCCCTCCCTCCCCACCTTGGTTCACTACAATACTTTTAAAATTCCCTTTAGGGAAACCCAATTCCCGGACTATTAAAAAAAGGCTTTTTCCCAAAGTTTTAACAGCTGGATGAATGGAGGGTTTTAACAACTAATAACAAGGGAATTTTTTTTACTAAAAGTGTTTTTAAAACACCCACCTTTCACACAGATTAAATTGGGGATTTTTTCAATGTTAGATATTTTTTTAAAATTTTTGATAACCTTTGGGTCCCGTTTTATATTTTATTTGTGGGAAAAATTGCAGTTTTAAATTTTTCCCTTATGCGGTCACTTGTGGTTTAAATAAAAACACATAATGAAAAAGTTCATGTTTATTTCCCTTTTTAAAAAATTTAACCCGCATTTAAGTTTGCGGGCGATCGTTATAAAACTGACAGGTTTTTGGGATTTACTGTTGTAAAACAAAAAATTCCCGGTATTTTAAAAAAAATGAATTTTAAAACTTTAGATCCAGAGTTGAAGATGGAAAAACAAAAATTTTAAATTTAGAAGTCGACGTCCGATAAAAATAAACTTCATGTCCACCCTTTTCCCCTTATTACCTACCTAAAATTTTAAAATTTTGATGCCCATTTCAAACCCAAAAGCTCAAAACAAATATAAATAGAGAACGGATTTAATGGGAAAGGGCAACAACAAATTTAGCTAATTTTTAATGTCCCTTGCCCGATTTTAGTATTTTAAAAAAAGCTTCTTTTTTTTCAAGAATATCCCTTTTTTTACTTCCCCTCATGAAACCTGGGGCCCAGAATTTTGATTTTTTGGTTGTTCTAAGTTAAAGGGAAACAACACAATTTCTTTGGACGGGGGGGAGGGGGGGGGGGGTAGTATGGCCTTTTTGTCTGAAAAAACATTTTTGGCTGTCCTAAATATATTCTTTAAACCCCCAAAACTCCTAATTTAAATGCATAGGAAAATTTAAAATTTTTAATCCTTCATTTTGACCCCTTTTAGACTTTGTGCGAAACCCGAGAATGTGCACTGTGTGTGAAATGTGCTGCAAAACGCAAATGTCCAAATTTTTATCCCCTGTCATTTTTATCAAAGTCTGCGAGGGGGTTTGCCTGGGCCGAAACAAAAACTGTCAAATTTGCCCGTTTCAATGATATTATTTAGAGGCGCCCCCTTCCTCAACAAAAGGTCCAGGCAGTTAAAGCTCGACAGCCCGTGTCAAGGATGACATGACGGGGGCGAAAAAATTTTTCAGGCCCAAAATGGGCCCGCCAAAAAACTGGGCTTGGGGGCAAGGATTCTAGTCCAAGTTCAAACAGCAAGCCCGTCAGGCAGACCACGGGAACTGGGGCTGCTTTCATGAATTTAAAACAAAAGAACAGGGGTGATAAATATCAAATTTCTTAGGACCAAGAAAAACAAAACCCTTGGGGGGTTAAAAAAAAAACCCCTTTCATTCATGTCTATCAAAAGTATCACTGACCCTTTAATTTTCTAGGGGAAATTTTATCAGCGTGAATTACTGAAATGTATCGTGATGTTATTAGTTAAAAAAAACAATATATGCTTCATTTTTAAATATTCATAATAAAACAAAGGGAGAAAGAACCCCAGAATTTTGGAGGAGCGGAAAAAAATTGTCAGGACAGAAGAGTAGGGGCTTTACGGCCTGTCCCCGGCAAAAAGAACATGTGTGGGGGAAAGTGGGAATGCTGAAGCCTGATACAAACAAAGAGCCAAAAAAATTTTTAAAAATTTCTTTAGCAGAGAAACGAAAAAATTTGGGGCCATTTTATCAAACTCCAAATAAAATTACCCCAGCGTCGATTTTTGGGTTTAGAAAATTGCATTTTTTTTGGGTTAAATCAGCACCATAAAGGTGATTCGCAAATCGAAATGGGTGTGTCAGGGAAAGGGAAAGGCCAAAAAGGAAAAGAAACCCCGCAAATTTTCCCCCTTTGTTCAAGCCCCTTTCAAAAAAAAAAGGGAAAACAAAATTTCCCTTTTAATTTTTGTAATTTAAAAAAAATTTAAAAATGGGGAGGTGGTTTGCCTTGGGTTTTAAAAACTGTTCCCCGTGAGTTCACAGAGAAAAATTTTCTTTCCCCTTTGGGCCTGGGATGAAAAAAAAAAGGGATTTGGGTTTACTGACCCCTAAAGCCGTACTCGACCCGAAAATGCAGCTTTGGATTTATCGTTTCAAAATTTGAAAGCAGGCAGCCCATGGTTTTTTCCCCGTTTAAAACTTTAAATCTCTAAAATTTAAAGATTTGCATTATTAATTTCATGTGTAAAATTTAAAGAAACATATCCTGTCTATAATAAAGTGTTTGTAAAACACCAGGAAAAAGGTTTTGCTTTTAAATGGTGACCGATTTGTCAGCCAAACGTGTGAAATTTTACACTTACCCCCAATTGTGTTTATGTGTGCACAAATGCCAAGACCAAAACCCGGGGTTTAAAAAAAAAATTTGGGGGTTTTTAAAAGACAAAAAACAAAAGGGCTGCCTCTTCAGACCAGGGAATTTAAAAAAGGGCAACAGGGATATGTTAAAAGGAAAAAACATTGTAACATACTTACAGTTGATTATTTAAAAAAACAAAAGAAAAAAAGGCCAGGGTAAAAAGCCCTTTGGGCAAAACTGAACCCAAAAAAATTTTCAATTTCACAAAAAGGGTACCCCCAATTATGAAGCAGGAATTACGATTTTCATTTTTTAAAAAACCTGGGGGTGGGGGCAAGGTTTGACTTGTTTATATCCCAAAGGAAATCGGGACCAAAACTGTTGACAGGGTTTCATGGGGCAAGGTGGGTTTAAAAAACAACTGTTTACTGTGATGTAACAAAATCTGCTTGAGCTTGGTTTCATCCCGTAAACTTGAAATGGTGAAATTCTATTTTGGGGATTAACTGTTTTTTTTAAATCCTTCTGTGCACCCCAAGTTCAAAAATGGAAAAAAAAAAAAAAAAATTAAAAAAAAAAAATTAGCCCCCATTGACTTTGATGAAAAAAAAGTTGCCCGGGCAACCCCTGCTGAAAGTTTCCAGCCGCCGTGGCGAAGTGGTTAGGGGCGTCGCGGTCTGGGTGGGAGGTGTAAAGGTTTGAATTTCCCAAACGAGTCATGTGGGGTTTTTTCCTGCCCTGACTGGCTCCTACCCAGAGTTGAGTTTGCTGCGGACCCCAGTTGGGAAAGACTGGGGCCACCAGTGAGTTTTTATCCACTTAATGGATGGTTTTTGGGGAGTGTTGCTCAAATTTCCTTTACCAAAACGGGAGGTTGCCTGTATTTGGGCCTCGTTTACGCCCGGGGTATATTATGAAAAAAAGGGTTTTTGGGTTCCTACCCGACTCCCCAAAAAACAAAAATTTTAAAGGGGTTTCAAAGGAGTGTTTTTTCTATTTCAAGGACAATACTTGCGTAAAAAATTTAAAAAAGGAATGGCAGTTTGATTTTTCTGTGTTTTAAAGGGTTTTGAAAAAATTATTTAAAAAAAAAATTTTTTTTGTACAAGAAAACAAAAAAAAAAAAATTGTTTTTAAATAAATTTTTTTTTTTTTTCCCCGGAACCCCCCCTTGGTTTTTTCGTTTTTTTTCAGAGTTTAAAATGAGCCAAATTTCACCAAAACATTAGAAAAATTAACCCAAAAAAGATCTTTGTATTAAAAAGCCCAAAAAACTAAAATCAGCAAAAAATATGTCCATTTGCAAGATAAAATAAGACTATTTCATGGGTGTAAAGAGACTGGTTGGAGGAAAAAAAAAAAAAACAAACTAGTTAAAAAAAAAAAAAAAAAAAATTACAAATCGTCGGGGGTATGCGTTTTTAAAACCAAGAGAGAAAATTTGTAAAATTCAATCAAAATTGATGAAGTTACAAATTTCCTCCCCCTTTGGTTTAAAAGAAAACAGCAATCAAAGGGTGTGACAATGTTTTAAAAAATTTTTTTTTTAAAAAAAAATTTTTTAAATTTGCCTCAAGCAGAAAATCAAAAATGCCCTTTCTTTTTGCCACATTAAAAAATTTTTTTTGGGGAAATGATGGGTTTATTTTCAAAAATTTTCAAGGAGGTTTGGTCAACAGAACCAAATTTTATTTATTTTCAAAGGTTTTTTAAGGTCTTGAAATTCACTTTTCGGAAATTTAAGGAGTTTTCAAAGGGGTTTCAAGGAGAGTACGAACCCTGTGAAAAAGGGAAAGGGAGAATCCCGCCTGTATGTAGTTCGACCCAAATGGAAAAACCGTAGGGAAACACTTAATCATCCCCCATTTCATCGTTCAGCATAAAAAAAATGGGCTTTAAATTCTGTGGCCCCTTTATGTTTTTGCTCCCATGGTGACCCCAGTTTTGATGTCCTCTCCATCTGTGGTTTTTGGTTTGGTTCTGTTGGGGGCAAAGGGATCAGCGAGTCCCTGGGGGTGTCGCTGGATGGGTGTGGCGGCACTCTCCAGGGGAGCTCACTCACGCGGCCCCCGCGATAAGCAATTTTTTGTTTATCAGTAGGACGCTTAAATAGGTGGTGTTTTGCGTATGTTTGTCAGAAAAAGGCGCCACCCGAACACCCCGAAGTGGGTCGGCAGCAGTGCGTGTCTCCCCCGGGGGGTTTCCTTTTTGACCCTTGACATTGACCCGCTTCCTGTGGATTGCCGGGGCCCGGGGTGGGCGGGCCCGACCGGGCTGTGGCTGTTGGGGCGGGGTGTCGAAATGAGCGGCGTTTGGGGGCACTGCCCTTGAGGTGGCGCAAAAGGTTGGGACAGCAAAAAAAAAAAAAAAAAGAAAAGAAAAAAAACACAACACTTTCTTTAAAGTGAAAAAAAAACAACAAGAAAAAAAAACCCCACCCCACATGTGAAAGTGAACAAAAACTGGCATGCCTGTGGGAAATTTTACATGATTTTGGCCTCGGCGGGGAAAAATGGGGTTTTGCAGTGGGTACCTACAGTATTAAAAACCCCCCCAAAGTGCATCTCCCCTTCAGTTTTTAATGGCCCCATGATGTGAAGTGTTTGGGGTTGTTTGAGATCGGGCAGTTTCGTGGGGCGAGTTTCATGTTTTGTAAGCGTGCATTGGGGCAAAGGGGGCCCCTTTCCCGTTAAAAAACACAGTTTTGTGCCCCCTTTCTCCACCCCCCCCCCATGCTTGTTTTTCCCCCCTCCCCTCCTTTCCCCCCCCATTTCCCCTCACCTCATTTAAAGATTTTCTTTGAATACCTGCTATGGGGTGGGAATAATAGTTTGTCTCCCCTTTTAGCCCCTTCAGGGGTTGGCTTGAAACCTAATTTTGTTTTAGTTTTTACAAAATGGTGTTTAAACATTTTCCCTTTTTGTGAAAAATTTCCGTTTTCCCCCTTTACCGGCCTCTGGGGAAATTGGTTTCTCGTTTGATTTAAGGTTTTGAAAAGAGAAGACCCCTTTCTGAGAGGATTTCCCTGAAAAATTAAAAAAACAAATAAGAGATAATGAGAAAAAATTTTTTAGATACAAAAGAAAAATGAAAACCCCTACAGAAAAAAAAAATTTGCTTTTTCTTCTTTTGGACCAAAAATATAAAAAATGATTAAAAAAAAAAAAAAAGCAATTAAAATCATTCTTCATTTTAAAAGATGTCATCCTAATGCCCGAGGACCTGCCTGCGTACGGCAAATTCCAAGTCAATGCTGATTTAGGGGCAAAGTGAATAGCTCATTGTAGGGTGGGCAGAAAAGGGCCCCATGCTCCCAAGGGTGCTGGATAAAATTCCTGTCGGCCCCTTTAAAAAATGGAATTTTCGCCCCCTCCCTCTAAAAAAGTCGTTCTGGTAGTGTTTTATTCACGGTGAATGAAAAAGGGGGCCCTTTCCCCCTTTTTTTTCCTGCAATAAATTTTTCCCAGGCCCCCATACCCCCCGCAGGGGGGAATGGGGGTTTTAAACCCTAAAAGTAAAGAGTCCTAGCCTATCAAATTTTTTTGGCAGATTGACAGGACAATTTATTCCCAAAATAAAGTATAAAAGAAGAGCAGCCATTATATGTTTATGTAAGGGCTGGGGGGGGGGGTGGGGGGCATTTTTCCTGTGGATTCCTGGATATTTTTCCTTAGGGACCCAATTACAGGAAAACCCCCGTGGGGGGCAAATCTGTACCGTCGTAATTTAAATTTGACCAAAATTGCAAAAAAATTTGACCAACACACATCAAAGTGAAATCAAGTTTTCACTAACTGCAATTGGGAATTAGAGGGGAAAAAAAACGTTTCAGCAAAAAAACCGGGCACTTAAAAATCCTTCATGTGGGTTTCCGGGCCATATACGTTTTGTGGGGGTGTGTGCCCGTGCATATACATGTGGCGTTATGCACCCCCTTTTACGGTGCATGGATATGCGTGTTGTACTTGAACAGGCTGAACTTCCGACTTAAGGGGGCCAGAAATGTGTTAAAAAAAGAAAAATGAATGAAAAAAAAGTCTTTTTGGAAACAGAATTTTTTAGTTTTAATTTTAACAAATTTTAAAATGAAAAATAACAAAAGGGTGCAAGTGTTCAACTGCATTTCCCTGGTTTTTAAACAGGTCTCTCTTTTATCCCCAGTAAATGTCTACCTTTCAGTTCAAACTTTGAGAGAGAGAGAGAGAGAGAGAAAAGGGGAGGAGAGAGAGAGAGAGGGACAGACAGGGCAGACCCGACCGCACTGAACAGACAGAGAGGGCAAAGAGCAGACAGCCCGAGACCCATCCACTCAACTTCCCAAGGGCAAATCATAGAAAAGGGGAATGGTTCGACAGGGGAGGTTTGGGGGATAGATCATAACCCCAAAATAGTTTGAAACGAGGGGAAAGGGAATTTCACCTTTGCCAAAAGGCCCGTCCTTAAAAAAAATTTGTTATTTTAACCCCCCAAATAAATTACTAAAAAATCTTCAAAACATAAAATTCCCCAAACCCCCAAAAAAAATCCCATCCCCCTTTAAACAAACCCCCCCAATTTTTTAAAAATTTACCCCCCCATTTAATATTTTTTTTTTATTTTTTTTTTTTTTTCCCATAAAAAAAAAAATAAAAAAAACTCTCTCTTTTCTCCTCCCCCTCCCTTTTTCTTCCTCCTCTCCTCTTAACCCACCAACCTTTTTTCCCCTTCCTTCCCCCTTTATTTTTACCTAAAAACCCTTTTAAATTTGTTTTTTCCCCAAACCCTTTCCTTCAAATATTTCCCTACCCAATTTTTACCAAAATTTTTCCCAAAATTAAATTTCCAAATTTTTTCCCAAAATTTTTTCCCCTTTCTTCCCTTTTTCTAAAATTTTCCCAAAAACCCAAAATTTTATTATTTTAAAATTTCCCCCAATCAAAAATTAATTTTTTTTTAAAAATTTCCCAAAACCCCCTTTTTCCCCCCCCTTTATTTTCCCGTCCCCCCCCAAAAACCAAAATTTTTTGGTTTTTCATTCCCCCCCCCCTCTCCCCCAAACAAAAAAACCCCCCCCCCAAAAATTTTTCAATCAAAACCAAACCCCCTTTAAAAAAAATTTTCTTCCCCAACCCCCCAAAAAAAAAATTCCACCCCCCCCCCCCCAACCAAAACCCCAAACCCCAAAAAAACAAAAAAACAAACCCCCCAAAAACCCCCCAAAAACCCCCCATAAAAAACCCCCCCCCCCCCCCCATTCCCCCTTTCCCCCCAATAAACCAACCCAAAATTACCACCCAACCCCCCTTTTCCCCCCCTTTTCCCAATTTCTTTTTAAAAATTCCAACACTTTAACAAAAACCCCCAAAAACTTTAATTTTCCAATCCATCCCCAACCCAAAATGTCCCCCAAAACTTTTTTAAAAATCCCCCCCCAAAATTTTTCCCCCCCAAAACCCCAAACCCAAAAAACCCCCAAAAACCCCCCCTTTTTCCCCCTTTCTCCCCCTTTTTAAAAAAAACCCAACCCCCCCAAAATTGAAGGGGCCCAAAAATTTTTGAAAACTTTTAAAAAAAACCCCCCAAAATTTGTCCCCCCTTTTCCCACAACCCCAAAACCCCGAAAAATATAAAAACCCACCCCCCAAAAATTAAAAATTAAGGGGAAAAAACCCCCTTTTTAAATTTCCCCCCGGGGTAAGAAAACCCCAAAAAATCCCCCAAAAAATTTCATTTAAAATAATTTTATTTAAAAAAACAATTTTAAACCCCTAAAAATAACCCCAAAAACTAACCCCAAAAAACCATATTTTAAATGATTTTTTCCCCCAAAAAAAGGGGGGGGAAAACCCCCTTTTAAATTTTTAATTCCAAATTTGGGGAATTTGGATATTAATTTTGGGAATCCTTATAATGGGTTTTGAATTTTCACCAAAAAAAAACCCCCTTTCCCCCTAAACCTGCCCCCCCTTCCCCCTCCTTTTCCCCTAAAGGATTTTAAAAAAATGGATAAAAAAATTAGACCCCCCCTTTTTTTAAACCCCTCCTTTTTTGTGTCAACAAAATTTAAATAACAACAAACCCCAAATTTTATCCCCCCCAAAAAACCCCCAATTTAAAACCCCCCCAAAAAACCTTTAAAACAACCCCCATCCATTCCCCCAATTCTTTTTAAAACCCAATAAATAAACCCCCTCCCCCCCCAAAAAAACCCCTTCTAAAAATCTTTTTTTTCAACCCAAAACCCCCCCCTTCACTTTAAAAGGAAATTAAATGCCCAACCCCCCCCTGGTTTCCCCCCACCCAAAAATAAAAAATTTTTCCTTTTTTAAAAAATTTTTTTTTAAAAATAATTTTTTTTTTTTTTTTTTTTTTTTTTTTTTTATGTCATAACTAAAAAAATAAAAAATAAAATTTTTTTTTCCTTTTTTACTACATATATTCCCCTTTTTTTTTGTTTTTTTTTTTTTAGGAACCCCTTTTAAAATTTTTAAAAAAAATTTACCCAAACAAAAAAATGGGAAACAAGAAATAAAAAAAAGGAATTGAAAAATTTTTTTTTCCCCCTAAACCCCCCTTGAAACCCATAATAAAATTTTCAAAAAATGCCAGCCCCAAAACCTTTTTTTTTAAAATTTCATATATATAAAAAAATTAAAAATAAACACAATGTGCTCCAAACCCTTAGTGTAAAATTAACCCTTTTATTTTCAACTTTTCCCCTTTTTTTTTTTCTAAATCAATTTAAACAGATAAGCAAAAAACAGGGCGGACAAAAGAAGGCAGAGACAGGGGGGGCAGAGAGAAAGGGGAGAGAGAGGGGGAAGAGAGAGAGGGAAAACAACCCTAGATTTTCCCAAAAATTTTTATACAGAAGGCCAAGAAGCATAGGAATCGACAAATGTACAAATTAAATTTCTTTTCCAGGGGAAAAACAGTTCTTTTTAAACGCCACGCTCTTGCCCCTAAATTATGTTTAGTGAAGTCTTTAAAGTTTAAACCAAAAAAAAGAAAATGCTTTTGCTTTGTTTTAGAGCTTTTCAAAACATGGGCACATGCACACGAATCTTATTCTCGATTTTAAAAAAATCCATGTTGCTATTGTTTGCAGAATAACTTTAATTTTTATATTCATGTTTTTCAATTTCATTTTTCTAATTGGTATTTGAATTTCTTAAATATTTCCTGGGGGAGGGGGGACACCTTTTTAGCTCTGGATTTGTTAAAAAAAAACCTTTGCAGAAATAAATGATGTAAATTTTAATATAATTTCAGTTTTTTTAAATCTGAGTTTGGGGCCAAAAAAAGAAACCAAAAAAAATTTTTGGGGCCCCTTTGGGAAATAAAAAAAAAAGATAAATTTTTTAATGGGTTTAAAAAGGGGTTCAGGGGGAAATTTGGGAGTCATGACTTTGGAAAAAAAAAAAAAACGGAAACATCAATGATTTTTCTCGGTATTCACCCCGGGGAAAAAAGCAGACAATCTACCCAAAATGAAACCCAAATCTTAAATTTAGAAGGCATGACTCTTTCAGAAATAAGAGTCACCCCCGGGAGTGGGGAGGCCTTTAAAAAAAAAAAATTGGGCCCCCCTTAAGGTCAGGGGCCCGATAGAATTCCAGGGCCAAAATCTTTTTAAAAAAAATAAGTAAAAGGGAAATCCCAATTCCCCTTTAGCTTTCTGTTCAATTTAAAACCTTAGAGGGGCGGGAAATTTTCCCCGATGGCTTTTAAAACTGTGATGTTGTTGCATATTCAAAAAAAGGGGTCCCCAAAAAGGACCCCGGTAAATAGGGCCCGTTGCCTAATTGGGTTTTTATGAAAAATACTGGAGTTTAAATTTTGAGGGATGTTATTGTTACATTGATTTTAAACTTTTTTTCGGGGCTGTCAACGTTTTCAAAAAAAAAGTCTTTCATGACCCCCCTGTCCAAGCAAGGATGATTTAACTTCACTTATGATGACAAAAAATCAATAGATATTGTGAAATTTTGAAATTTTTTAAAAACCTTTTTAATCGGGAAAAGCATAAAAAAAACTACTGATCAAGTTGAAAAATTTGGAATTGACGGTCCCTCCTAGGCTGGAACGAGGACTTTCCC
>JAMYXO010001688.1:5000-12500 GCA_033310375.1 Conus canariensis | reverse complement strand
GTACTATAAAGCACTCTTTTTTTTTTTTTTTTTTTCCCCCACCACTTTCCCCCGCCTTTTTTTTTTTTTTTTTTTTTTTTTTTTTTTGCTTTTTGTTCTGATTTTTTTTCTTTACTTCTTTTTTGTTTACTTTTTTTTTTTTTTTTTTTTTTTTTGGCGGTCTCTTTTCTTTTTCCTCTTTTTTGTTACAACACCTAAACGCCTACCATCTATCATGCTTACACACAAACGCCTGTTTACGCGCGCGTTCCACACTTTCATTCATGCCCAGTTCCAAGTGTTTTTGATTTTTCTATCGTTGGACAATGCTTCTTTCTCATTTAATGTATACTATGGTACAATGATGTCTGGGTTTTTCAGTGCACTAGTGTATGCTGTAATGAGTTCGCTTGCTTGGTTCTTTCATTCTCACTTAATTCACCCCGGGTATGCGATTTATACCTGACGAAGTTGTTGTAGAAAGAGTAAAGTAGCAGAAGGAGCAAAAGCGACCAGGATGGACTGAGGGAATCAAGAAGCAGCGAGACAGAGACAGAGAGAGAGAGAGAGAGAGAGAGAGAGAGAGAGAGAGAGAGAGAGAGAGAGAAAGAAACAGTTCACAGTCTTAGTCTTTTTCAGTCTCCATATTCCCCAAAAGGGGGTGCGCCCTTTCACAAACGAAATCGAAAGAGTGGAAGGGCGCACAGAGGAATGGAGAGCGAAAAAAAATGTGCTAATCTCGCTACTCCCTTCTTTAAAAAGAAGGGTAAACTAAAGAAGTAGCGAAGATGATACCATGAAAAGAACTACGCTGCAGTGCATCACAATTACCCCACAGCATTTCGTGATAATACTCGAAAGGAAACCAACCAGTTGAGAAAGCATGAACGATATCGCGAAAAGGATCGCGCACGTCCATTCCTGCGTGAATAAATCTAGAAGACGAGAGGGATAAATATCTACCGAGAAACTGTAATCATTGAAAATAAAGTTATCTCGACAGATATTTGTTACGGAGTAGCATATGGGCTTCAAATATTGTATAAATAGATGTCGTTGCCTGCGTTTTTTTTAAAAATACTTATACACATTTTCCCTATTAAGATTATGTGATTAATTTGATTCAGCGTAGCTTTTCTTATGGTCTTGTCGGTGACACCAAACATTACTTTTAAGACATCGATCTTCATATGAACTTCAAGATTAATTAGAATATAATTCTCAATCTTTCTCCAAAATAACAAGACGGAAGGACATTCGTAGAAAAAATGTTCTATCACGTCGACTATATCTTTACAGTATGAACATTTGTTATCTTCTCTAACTTTCATCTTGAACAACATAATGTTAGTTGGATATATGTTATGCACAATTTTCCAGTGTAAAAGACGGAGTCTAGTTTCTTTTGTTGCTTGTATGGCAATAGTCCATATCTGTTGAGTGACATCAAAGTTAAATAATCTTTTCCAGAAGCCAACCGCACATGGCTGAGTGTACTTATTTTCAATCATTTGTTTTCGAAATCCTCTTATGCTTAACACGCTTTTACCACAGAATGTGGGGAAGTTGAGGAAACCTCGGTCATGAGCGAGTCGTTGATCAAGGTGAACACGCACAAACCTGCCCACCGCACTGCACACAACATTATACTCCAGCAGGCGACTTGCTGAATTCCCCAATATACCAACTATTTCATCAAAAGACTTTAGTTCGTTGTTGATGGTTAGCATATCTTCCACGCATAATATATTTCTCTTAATCCATTGTTTAAAAAAGAGAACATTGCCTTGATATTTTATGGTACTGTTATTCCAAATTACCCTAGACACTGGTGCTTGTAAATGATTATTGTTATCTAACCAAGTGCATAGCACCGAGTTCCAAAAATGTGATTTGATAAGTTCCAGTCCTTTAAATTGCTTACTTATTATGGTTGCATAGAAGCAAATACACTTTTCACCAAATTCTAAGAAATTGTTTCTTGCTATACGCCACCACTTATTATTTGTGCCATTATCTGTGTCATCTTTTGAGCTTACCTTGGCTCCCCATTGTAATAAACATGCATTTTGAAATTCTTTTAGATCTATCATCTTAATCCCCCCCATATCCGTTTCGTGACACAACACTGTTCTTTTTACTTTTTCAAACGCTTTCTTGTTGCAGTCCTTTTTTCTCCATACAAATCTATATAATAATCTATTGATCTCATTAATTACATAATCTGGTACAACTATCGCTTGCATTATGTAAACCCACTGCGAGATTAAAAATGTTTTTACGATACTTACTTTGCCCATAATACTCAAATTTCTTTTCTCCCATGTAGAAATCAACCGTCTGCAATTTTCAATTCTACCCACCCAGTTCTCTTCCAGTTTAGATGCACCTGTGCTGTTACTAAAGTATATACCTAATATCTTTATTTTACTTTTTAATATGAAATCCATAACATTTTGTCTACAATTTATTTTGCTACCTAACCACATTGCTTCCGATTTATTTCTGTTTATTGTCAAACCTGATATGAACGAAAAGCTTTCAAATAATCCAAGCGCTATTCGCATATCGTTTTCGTCTGCTAAAAAACAGTGTTATATCATCAGCGTAAAGAGCAATTAACAAAGGACATGTCTCCTGAGTACTGTCATTACATTTAATTTCAATGCCCTTAATTTCCGAACCGTTCCGTAATCTAATTGCCAGTAGTTCAAGGGCTAAAACAAAGGCTAACGGAGAAAAGGGACAGCCCTGCCTGATTCCCGATTCCACTGCAAACGGTTCGGAAATCCATCCGCAATAGTTTATACAGCTTATCGAGTCGGTCATCAATATTTCTACCCAGTTAACAAAACCCTCCCCAAAACCGAATAATTTAAACGCGTTTAACATGAATTCTTTGGAAATAGAGTCGAAAGCATGGAAATAATCAATAGTTATTAATAGTCCTGGTTTGTTTTCGTGACGCAGTTGTTCGGTGACATCATCAATTAGACGTAATAATGTGGACACACGTCTTCCTTTTATGTATCCTACTTGGTCATCACATATTAAAGAATCAATGACACTACCCAGTCGCGCCGCTAGACTTTTAGCTAGGAGTTTATAATCAACATTTGTTAAAGATATTGGTCGCCAATTGTTGAGATCATTTCTTGCTAAACCTTTTCCCTTGTGTATAAGTGTTATTACGGCCTTTCGTTGAGTTGAAGACATGCTCCCTGAAGTAAATGCGGTCTTAAAAGACTCCATTACGTATTTACCTATCCGACTCCAAAATACTTTATAGAATTCAACGGTTAATCCATCAATGCCAGGACTAGAGCCATTTTTCATTCCTTTCAGTGCACTCGTAATTTCTTGCTCTGAAAGATTACCATCGCAGTAAGCTTTATCATTAGCAGATAGAGAAGGTAAATTAACACCACGCAGGAAGGCCTGTGTTCTTTGTAGCATATTATCACTATTTATCTTTTTCTTGTATAAATTCCTAAAATAGTCTCTTTGTGCGGCTAAAATGTTTTTTTGTCCCTTGATCTCAACCCCGTTTGCTTTTTTAATATTTTCTATGATCTTTGAGTTTGCTCTTGCTTTTTCTAAACTAAGAAAGAACTTAGAGTTTTTTTCCCCCTGTTCAATCCACTGAACTCGAGCCCTTACCTGAGCTGCACGGGCTTTGCTAGTTTCTTCTAATTCTAATTTTAGTTTTACGAGCTCTCTTTTGCGCAAAGTTTCCTGGCAGTCTGGATAAGTGCTGAGGGCACTATCGAGTGTATTCAATTCTGCATTCAGTCGTGCTAATTTATTTCTGTTTAACAATGCTTTTTCTTTTGAAAATTTAATTGTACATTCTTTGATTTTGATTTTTAATAGCTCCCAAGTTATCTGATTATCATCTTCAGGGTCTTTTTCAAAAGTTTCTAAAGTATGATTTACATAATTAACATAGTTTATATCCGAAAGAAGGGATCCATTAAATTTCCAATACCCTTTACCATGTACGACATCAACGAACTTCACTAAAACTCAACAACCTCTGTGATCTGAGAAAGACACACTCTGCATAGTACTCTGCACTACATTTTCAAAAATAGATGAACTGGTCAGTATATAATCCAGTCTTCTTGCAATAAATGGATTAATTCTAGACCAGCTAAATTCTTTCTCTTCGTTGTGAAACATTCGCCATGTGTCATACAGGTCACAATCACTCACCACTCTGTTAAATCTCTGTACAGTATGCTGGTCGTGATAATCACCACTTATCACATCATACTCGTTACTTAAGACAGTGTTGAAATCTCCACACACAATAAGGTTATTGGTATTTAAATTTTTTATAACATCTAATTTATCGAAGAAATTATGTTTTTCCTGTAAACTATTAGGGGCATAGATATTTACCACAATCATCTGTTTCTCTCCTGTAGTGATTTTCAAGATTACAATTCTTTCAGATGCATACACTATTTCCGTTTCAGCTGACAAATTTTTCTTAATTAATATTACTAATCCACCGCTATGTGTACTTTTTTCAGTGAACATGAGCTTACCTCCCCATTCTTTTTGCCACTGTTCACTTACAGCTGTATTAATATAAGTTTCCTGCAGACAGATCACATCGTACTCATTGTTTTTTAAAAACCTAAAGACGCGTTTTTTTTATTATTGGATCTTATCCCTCTGACATTTACAGAAAAAACATTTAAAGAAGATAAAGCCATGTTGCAGGGTTCAACGAACAAATGACCATGAGACGCACGAAAAATCGTACAACCATGTCATCAGTCGTGTCCGACCCTGTCACTGTTTTTCAATCGCTGTATGAGGGGCGGAAATCTTGGCAGCTTTTCTGTCACGTGGGTCGGTCAAAGTGGGGGAATCCCCTTCTGTTGACCACGGCCGTTTTGGAGTCTCAGAACGCGATCGGGCTTTAAAATCCAGTTTCGACTGACGTGTCAAAAGCCCTTCCTTTGCTTTCGACAGATCATTTTCCTTCTTTTTCATTTCTTCTCTCTTTTTGGGTCTGCTGCTTCTTTTGTGTTTTCCCTTTTCAACGACCTGGGCAAAACTCAAGTTAGAATGACAGTCCCTTTCGTTATCACTCTTACCTTTTTTACCTCCCTTTTCCTGACTAAGTTCTCTCTCAGTGTCACTCACCTTAGGTTCTTTCTCTGTGTCAGTGGCGTCAGAGTCCGTGTCACTGTCGTCATCAGTGAGGAGTGTGTCAAGGTCTACAGATTGTTTCTGTGTTGAAACAACTGGAAGAGAATCCCACACTGACCCAACTTCATCATTGTGAGTCGGAATTTGGCAGACAGGATCCCCTTGCCGATGACCGGGTTGGAGACACGCTCTGCACGTGATAACAGACTCCGGACACTGCCTGGCCCAATGACCCACTTTTAAGCAACGATTGCACTTCGTTACCCTGGCCTCTTTTTTCGGTTGTTCCTTGTGATAAAGGGTGGCAGTAAAATCCCCCACCTTTACAAACCTTTCCAATGGTTTTTCTGGGACGTTGATGAAAATGGAACGTCTACCAGAGTAAAATCGGGTCAGCTTTCCATCTCTGTTTCTTACTTTTTCCATTATCAAAGGGGAGCGAAAAACAACTCCAAGCTTCACAAGAGCTGACTCAATATCCGCTCCATCGCAAGACAAGGGGATATTCGATATCCAAACTTTGGTGGCTGGTCTTTCAGAGTCACCCTGTCCTGTGAGTATGAAAGGGTTCTTGTCGTACAAACGCAGTTCAACACCGCTAAGAGACAAACCTTCTATCAACAACTTACTGCGTGCTGTTCGAGTCGCTGGGTAGAGTCTCCATAATCCCCGTATTTCCTGCGCGCCCACCATAGTTTCTCTGCCGCATATTCTTTCGGCTGCGACACAAATGTCCAGGGCCTGAAAGGAACGATTCTGATCAGAGCCGAAAGAATAAGGCAGGTCTCTTTTCAGCAAAAACACTGGTTCCACACGTGAGTCCGCCATTTTGAAGACACACACTGAACAAATTAATGTAAAGAGAAAAAAAAATGACAACCACACAAAATAACAAAATTCCGACCAGCCAAAATGTACAAAAGATATCAAACTTCAATTCAGTGAAAGGATATCACACCCAAACTAGCGGAATAGAAGAAATTCACAAAATAAGAGCTGAACGGTGACACAGAAGAAAAAAGCAGCTGTCGACCTCGAAGCCTCGCTTTCGAATCCATAAAGCACTCTATATCCGTCTTAAAACACATGCTGCCCTTATAGATTGCCTCCTGCTTCTCTCTCTCTCTCTCTCTCTCTCTCTCTCTCTCTCTCTCTCTCTCTCTCGCTCCCTCCCACACTTTATTTTCTCTATCTTCCATTTGGCCTTCATTCTAATTTGGTTTGTCAGCCTTGGCTGCCGCTACGTCAACAGTCTCTCGCCATTTTGGCAGCACACGCTAAGTGTGTCAAAATACGCCATCCGAATTGCTTCCCCCTCTTTTATCCATCGCCCCTCAACATTTCCCTCAATCTATAACCACCTCCTCCTCCCCCCCCCCCCCTGACTTCCCCTACCTCCCTCCCCCCCCCCTCAACCCCTAACCCCCGTTTCCTTTCCTCCTTCCCTTTCCAGGTTTCCTGCCCCGCCATTTTTCCTGCATACACCGGTTGGCACTCACGTGCGCATGCGCCAGGGAAGCCACCGCACTGACCGTTACGTCTACTGCGATGAAATAATAATAGTATGCAAATAGTTGGTTGACTGCAGGACCTGGATCAATAAGACAACTTGCCTGGGGTATGGTAGCAGGTCCTTGAGGAAGAGGTGGATGAGGGCGCTTCGGTTTAAAACCTTCTTTGCTCAGAGTATGAATTTTAAACAACGTGTGTATTGACTTTGACGCCGTGAAGTACAAATTCGCCCCATCTCTCTCTCTCTCTCTCCTCTCTCTCTCTCTCTCTCTCTCTCTCTCTCTCTCTCTCTCTCAAAAACAGAGAAAAAAGATGGAGTGAAATAAAAATAGACTGAGAGAAATCCCATCCCTTAAGAGAGAGAGACAGACAGACAGACAGAGACAGAGATAGAGATGGACTGGAAGAGATACAGAGAGACGAAGACAAACAGAGACAGAGAGAGCTCTCAGCCCTGAACATCAAAACACTGGTCTTCAAGAACATCTTTGAATTGTACAAAGGTATGTGTGTGTATGAAGTACAAATTCGCCCCATCTCTCTCTCTCTCTCTCTCTCTCTCTCTCTCTCTCTCTCTCTCTCTCTCTCTCTCTCTCTCTTGCCCGCTCTCTCTCTCTCTTTCTTTCACTCTGTCTCTGTCTGTCAGTCTCTCTCTCTCCTCTCTCTCTCTTTCTCTCTCTCTCTCTCTCACCTCTCTCTCTCCCTCTCTCTCTCTTTCTTTCACTGTCTGTCTGTCTGTCTGTCTGTCTCTCTCTCTCTCTCTCTCACTCACTTTCTCTTTGCCTCTCTCTCTCTCCCTCTCTCTGTCTCTGTCTCTCTCTGTCTCTCTGTCTCTCTGTCTCT
>JAMYXO010001687.1:22500-25000 GCA_033310375.1 Conus canariensis | reverse complement strand
AACAGGACGTGTATGCACGTAGGTCTAAAGATCCCCACACAAATGGTTTTGGCAAGAAACTAATAGAATTTTGTATAACATTTAATGTAACGCCACTAAATGGTCTTTGTATGGGAAAGTTCGACGATGCATACACGTTTTATTCCGAAAGGGGTAGCAGTATTATAGATTACTATATATGTTCTGTTGAACTGTTAGAAAATGTGAATAAGTGTCAGATAGTAGAGAGAGTTGAAGCTCAGCATATGCCTATTATGATGGAATTACAAAGTACACTGTCTAACGCACAAGAGAACGAGGGCAAGAAATCTTACGTGAAGAAACTAAAGTGGGATCCCACAAAACAACAACAGTATGTCCAGTTCATAGAATCGGAAGAGGCAAAACAAACAATGGCGCAAATAACAGAAGAAATAGAGAGAGATGTAGACACGAGTATAGACAGATTTAATAAGCTATTAAAAGAGGCAGGGAAAGACATGTACAGAACAATAGGTATAGGAGGAAAATGTAAGACTACAAGCAGCTGGTATGATAAAAAATGTCAAATCAAAAAGAAAGAAGCAAAACAAGCACTCAATAGACTGACATGGACGAAAAAGGATAAAAACCCAACCATTTATCAAGTAAGGAGAGAGGCTTACAGGAATAAAAGAGCAGTATACAAAGAAATAATTAGAGAAAAGAAAAAACAGTATAAAAAGCAAACATACGACACACTAGTACAAAATCGCAAGGACAGCCGAATGTTCTGGAGCACCATAAAAAGTGTTAGAAGGAAGAAGAACACACATTACCATCTATTAATATTACTCAGTGGAAAACGCATTTCGAAAGCATTTTGAATCCACATGACACAGAAATACTAAACGATAGAGAAGAAGGACCACAAGAAGAAGAAGAAGTGTTAAACGAAATTCAAGTACAAGAATTAGACGAAGAGATAACCGAAAATGAAGTAAGATCAGCTACAGAAAAATTAAAAAAAGGCAAATCACCAGGTATTGATGAAATCCCTCCTGAATTTCTTAAAACCATAGGACAAAATATAGTGCCATTCTTAACGAAATTATTCAACAAGTTATACCAAGATAGCTACTTCCCCATAGAATGGTCAAGGGCGGTGATTATACCACTACACAAGAAAGGAGATAGACAGAATCCAGGAAACTATAGAGGAATATCCTTATTATGCATCATAAGCAAGATCTACACAGCAATATTAAACAGAAGACTATATGATTGGGCAGAAGCAGAAAATAAAATTAGCAAAGAACAGGCAGGCTTCAGGAAAGATTTTTCAACAGTAGATCATATCTTCACACTAACATCCATGATAAGTAACTGCCTATACGGCAGAAGGAGAAGTAAATTGTATGTAGCCTTCATTGATTATCAGAAAGCGTTTGACACAGTAAATAGAGAAAAACTCTGGGAAATCCTACAGAAACACAAAATATCTACGAAGATGCTTAACATGCTAAAAGCTATCTATAAAACAGTACAAGCATGTGTAAGACATGGAACTGAACTAACAGAATTCTTTGAATGTCACACAGGAGTGAAACAAGGGTGCTTACTGTCCCCCCTAATCTTTTCATTACTAATTACAGAAGTTGCAGACAATGTCACAGCTAAAGGAAGACACGGATATCAATTCGTACCCGGAAAGGCAGAAATATTTTCACTTCTATTCGCTGATGACATAGCTTTAATATCAAGAACACCAGCAGGTCTGCAAAACCAAATTAAGAACCTACAGGAAGCCTCGGACCGCATTGGACTAAAGGTTAATCTCCAAAAAACAAAAATCATGGTCTTTAGAAAAGGAGGATACCTTGGCAGACTAGAAAAATGGAATTACAAAGGGGAAGAAATTGAGGTAGTAAATAGCTACAAATATTTAGGTTTTACTCTAACGACTAAACTCTCAGTAGATATTTCACTTTCAGAATATGCAGGAAGGGCGAAAGGGAAAATAGGTGAAATAATGAAAACAATGTATAGTTTAGGACACTTAGATATAAATATATTTTTTAAGCTATTTGATACACAGGTCAAGTCACTGCTACTGTACGCAGCAGAAGTATGGGGTTTGACTCGTTATTCAGCGGTGGAAAATATACATTTATTCGCATGTAAAAGATACATGGGGGTAGGGAGAAAAACGCCAAACAACTTAGTATACGGAGAACTAGGAAGATATCCGATGAGTATAGATAGTTCAATAAAAGCAATCAGATATTGGTTCAAAATAATGAAGATGACTCCAGACAGGATACCTAGACAAGCATATGAAAGAGAAAAAACAGAAATTGACAAACCACAGAACTGGGCGCTGGAAATTAAACGCTGTTTGGATATGTATGGCTTCTCTGAAGTCTGGTTGAATGAAGGCGTACAAAACGAGCAAAGATTTATCATAACACTAAAACAAAGAATCATAGATTGTTACAAACAGAATTGGCATAACAAAATAGCGAATAGTGAACGATTTACA
>JAMYXO010001687.1:12500-17500 GCA_033310375.1 Conus canariensis | reverse complement strand
GAGAGAGAGAGAGAGAGAGAGTGAGTGAGTGAGTCCTGTTGTTGTCTGTGCATTGTGGTGTGTGTGTGTGTGGTGGGGTGGGGTGGGGTGGTGGATGGAAGTGTGGGTGTGTGTTCGCGCGCGCTGAAGCGCGCGTGCCTGCTAGCACGTGCTCGCGATCGCAATCACGTGTCTATCTAAACAATATAAGTTGTAACAAATGTAAACGAGAGAGAGAGCAAGAAAGAAAGAGAAGGAAGAAACGGAATACAACATGTATGAATTTGTTGCCAGCAGATAAATCCCCAGGCTTCATGCCCACCTCATCCTTTCGAAGTGGCCAGTTCTCATAAACTATTTAGCTGGCTCCAAGATGGCAAAATGTGTTAGACAGATGTGTGATGGGAACACTTATGAATAAACATGAAACATGCTTAGGAGAAACAAACAAACGAATAAAAAATAAATGAAGAGAGAGAGAGAGAGAAAGCATGTGCATGTGTGTTTGTTAGTTTAGGGAGGGATGGGAAGTAAGTAGAGAGAGAGACACAGAGAGAGAGAGAGAGAGAAAGAGAGAGAGAGACGCTTCAGAGAGAGAGAGAAAGAGAGAGAGAGAGAGAGAGAGAGAGAGAGAGAGAGAGAGAGACAGACTGGCAGACAGACAGACAAAGAGGGGGGGGGGGCGATGTTTTCGTTGGCGTTTATGGACTCTCTATTCTTTATTTTTAAACAAGTCAGTCATACCTTGAAATCCCAAATCCATGTAACTGTATTGCTGATTCTTTCCTTTGCCATTTCATGTACAATATTCCATGAGTTTTGTTTGTTTGTTTTTGAGGGGTGACTCCTCATAGATGCTATGATTTCTGTCAACAATAAATCTGTCTTCTTCTTCCTCGTTCGCCATCCCGTTAGATGAGCAGCCCGGTGTCCTCGATGAAGGCTGCCGTCCGTCGCAGCTCCTCCAGGGTGCCGTACAGCTTGGCTTCCACTGCTGTCGGTGTTGGCCAGTACTTTCTCCTGGATGCTGCATACGTCGTACAGACTTGAAGGATGTGGTCAGTTGTCATTGGTCCCTCGCTACAAGGGCACTCTCCACTCTGTCCAATGCCAAATTTTGTGTGCATGTGGTGGAGCAGGCGATTGTGTCCAGTCCTCAGGCGGAAGATCTTGACCTGTTCCCGTCGTCCCAGCAAATGGTATGTGTCTTCTGGGTTGTATTTGGGATGCAGGAGGCGCCATTTTATTCCTTGTTGTGCCTTGATGATTGTCTTAATTTCATCGTATGACACCAGGTTGTTGGCCTGCTCCTTCTGTGCACCATCTTTTGCCAGAATGTCCGCTTTTTCGTTGCCTCTGATGCCACAGTGTGCTGGTACCCATTGTATCACCACTTTCTCCACTCTGGCACTCAGGGCAACAAGGGCTGAAGTGATATGGTTCTGTTCTTTGCAGCGGGAGTTCTTGAGGGCTTGGAGCACGGAGAGAGCGTCAGAGAAGACCACCACCTGCCCTGTTGTTCTTTTGGAGTTCTGCAAGACTGTTGTGGCTGCCTCACAGAGGGCTTCTCGCTCAGCTCGGAAGTTGGTGGAGTATTTTCCTGTTGGAATTGCAATTTCTTCATCTCCGTCTTTGTATCGAAGGAAGATTCCAGCTCCACCATCCCTCGTTGCCTCTGTGGCGGAGCCATCTGTGAAGACATGGGTCCAGTCTTCCTGGGGATATTGGTTGCAGATGTACTCCATGGCCAGGGCCTTCCTTTGGGTGTCTGACTGTATTCCTCTCTTCTCCACTCCGGGAATGCTGGTGACGACTGTTGGGAACACCTGCCTCTTCCAAGATGGGTGGGTGACATTTGCCGGGATAGGCTTTGCTTCGTGTTCCATCAAGACTGGGCTTTGTCTTTCAAGGCGTCTTGACTGGCAGATGAAGCTGCCTCTTTTCAACCGGCTCTTGGTGGGTCTGCTCATTCTGTTGTTCATTGGATGGTTTTCAAGGCGTTTGAATTTTGCTGCTTGGATGAGGATCTTTGTGTCCCTTCTGTCCTCTAATGACTGTAGCCCAGTGGTCTCTTCCATCTTCAGGATTGGGGTGGATCTCATGGCGCCAATTATGACACGCTGAGCTTGGTTCTGTATCTTATTGAGGTGGTTGAGGTTAGACTTTGCAGCTGATGCCCATGCTGACGTCCCGTACTCAACTACAGGTCGGACTCTCCCTGTATAGAGTCTCTTCAGGATACGTTCGTCAGCCCCCCAGTTCGTCCCCGCAAGTTTCCTCATGATCGCCAGTCTCAACTTGGCCTTGCTACAGCATCTGGTGATCTGCTGTTTCCAAGTGAGCCTGCGATCAAAGGTCACTCCCAGGTAGGTAGGTGTGGGTTCCTCTGCAAGCCTTTGGTTGTTCAGTGTCAGCTTCGCCTCTTGCTTCTTGCTGGATAGGCTGAAGACTGTGTAGGTTGTTTTGCTTGAGTTGACAGAGACAAGCCATTCCTTGGTCCAGTCGCTGATCTTGTTGAGCGCAGTCTGGAGGCGTACCTGTGCTGTGGTGGTGTACTCTTCAGAGCACCAAAGCACCAGGTCATCTGCGTAGATCGCTCCTCTGACCCCTTTTGGCAGTTCTCTGACGATGTCATCTATGAAGATGAGGAACAACGTTGGCGAAAGGACTCCTCCTTGTGGTACTCCCTGTCTCAGCACCTTCTTCTTGCTTTTCTGGCCCTGAATCTTGACTCGGGCTTGGCGATTGTGTAGGTACTGGCTGATCCAGGTGTACATCCCCCCAGACACACCACATCGCCGTAGTTTGAGCCTAAGTCCGTCCTTCCAGACTTTGTCGAACGCCTTCTCCATGTCAATCCAGACAGCAAGCGTGTTCTTCTTTTCTTGGAAAGCGTCCTCAATGCTTTGCGTGATGAATGTGATCTGGTCTTCTGTTGATCTGTGTTGGCGGAAGCCTGCCTGTTCAGGGCTCAGCAGCTGATGCTCCTCAAGGTGCCAGACAAGCCTTGTGTTGACAAGTCTCTCCATCAGCTTCCCTAAGCAGCTTGTAAGGCTGATGGGTCTGTAGCTGTCAGCCTTCGACTTGTCCTTTCCCTTTTTGTGAATGGGGATCATGTCTGCTTCCCTCCAACACTGTGGTACTGATCCTGTCTTCCAGCTGGAGTTAAAGATTTTTAGAAGGACTGCCTTGCTCTTCATCCCAAGATGCAGAATCAGTTCATTTGTGATTCCGTCTGGTCCAGGTGACTTCTTCAGGTTGAGGCTCTGCAACGCTTCCTCCAGCTCTTTCTCTGTGAAAGCTGTGGTCATGACTTCCTCTTGGGGCTCTTCCTCATGAAGTTCACCTTGGGCCCTGTGCACTGCAGCTCTATGTTCAGGAGGGACTTCCAGATTGCTGATGTTTTCATAGACATCTATGAAGTGGTCTGCTGCTTTCTTTCCAGAGAGGTAATTTCCATTCTCTTGTATTGTTATAGTGGTGTGACTTGTTGTTTCATTACAGAGGGTTCTAGCCAGTTTCCACAGCTTGCTGCCATCCCTGTCGAGATTTAGGCTTTCAGTTTTCTCTTGCCAGCTTTTTCTTGCAGCTTGTGCGCAGGACAGCTTGTATCTGGCAGTTACTTCCTTCAGCGCTATGTTATTCTCCAGTGATGGCTGCTTTTCTGCTCTGTCCCTGGCTTCCGTAACAGCATCTTCCAGATTCTGGAGTTCCTCCGTCCAGTAGGGCTTGTAATCTTTACGTGCTCCTCTTGGGATGGATTCTGTAGCAGCTTTCAAGACGGCCTTTGTGAAGTCTCGAACCATCTTGTTTGAGTCCTTCTGCCTGATGTTGATTGGCTTTGTGTGTGTATCAGTGAGGGTCTCGAAGAGAGTCCAGTCCGCCTTTCTGTAATTCCAGCGGGGAAAACACTTTGCTTGTGGACACTGTAAGTTGAGGTTGATAGAGAGTTTGACGGGCTTGTGGTCACTTCCTCCAAGCTGGTTGAGGACTGTTCTTGTGGTCCTGACGAACAGGTCGTTGGTGGCGAACGCTAGATCTGGTGTTGATGTGGTCATCCAGCGTCTAGAGTAAAAGGTGGGTTCATCATCTTCTTGATTGATGAGATGAAGATGTGTGTCAATCTCCCAATCCTCAACTTCTTCGCCTCTCTTGTCCGTCTCCTCATAGCCCCATCTCTCTGAGTGACTGTTAAAATCACCCACCACCACGCAGTTGTTGTCTGGGATGTTCATGTATGTGAGGGAAAGATCACGATCTTGAGGGCAATAGACATTGTAGATCCTGATGTTGCGTTCCTTAAGGACTATATCAATACCTTGGATCTCTGCCTGTTGATTGGTGTTGATCTTGAGTTCTTGTGCGGCGATGGAATTCCGCACCAAGATAAGCACCCCTCCTTTGTTTCTTTCCTCACGGTCCAACCTGATGGTCTCGTAACCCCTCACTTGAAAGCGATGGTTTACGGTCAAATGTGTCTCTTGGACACATGCGATATCAATATTTTCTTGATGCATCCTTTCTGCCAAGCCAAGTTTCTTTTTATGCACCCCTTCTGCATTCCACTGGAGAATGTTGAGCATTCTGGGTGGTACCGTTTGCTTGGCATTAGCAGGAGGATGAGGTCTCCTTCTTCGTCGCATTGACATGCAGAATTTCTTTGTCTGACCACCGACCGCTTGGGGTGGGCCCCTTTGAGGCATAGGGCCCGGCTCCCGACCTCCCCGGCGGGTCTCCGAAGGTCGAGCGCCACATCGAAATTCTGTGGACTGCATCATCATGGAGGCGTATATGCGTGGTATCGTGGTTTAAGCTGCGCCAGTGGCCCGATACCTCCGTCTTCAGCTGGAGTTTTCTTTCGGGGTGCCTCACCCTTAGCTCATGGCCCGTGCGTCCTGCCCTGTGAGCACAGGGGGGATTGTTTCTCCGGGGATCCCACCCCGGGGCTAGAGGTTATACCGCGCCTCTTGACCGCATGATGAGCCCGTCATAGGACACATGGGGTATTTCAGTGAGGACAA
>JAMYXO010001686.1:0-22500 GCA_033310375.1 Conus canariensis | reverse complement strand
CCTGACATCTGAACATCTGATAACGTCTTGGAGGGGAACACTAAATTTACCCCAGACCCCTAACCGTCTCTATGATAACGTCCATGAGGGTACATCCCTGACATCTGAACATCTGATAACGTCTTGGAGGGGAACACTAAATTTACCCCAGACCCCTAACCGTCTCTATGATAACGTCCATGAGGGTACATCCCTGACATCTGAACATCTGATAACGTCTTGGAGGGGAACACTAAATTTACCCCAGACCCCTAACCGTCTCTATGATAACGTCCATGAGGGTACATCCCTGACATCTGAACATCTGATAACGTCTTGGAGGGAACACTAAATTTACCCCAGACCCCTAACCGTCTCTATGATAACGTCCATGAGGGTACATCCCTGACATCTGAACATCTGATAACGTCTTGGAGGGGAACACTAAATTCACCCAGATAAACCGTCTCTATGATACGTCATGAGGGTACATCCCTGACATCTGAACATCTGATAAGTCTTGGGGACACTATTTACCCAGACCCTAACCGTCACTATGTAACGTCATGAGGGTACATCCTGACATCTGAACATCTGATAACGTCTTGGAGGGGAACACTAAATTTACCCAGACCCCTAACCGTCTCTATGATAACGTCCATGAGGTACATCCCTGACATTCTGAACATCTGATAACGTCTTGAGGGGAACACTAAATTTACCCGACCCCTAACCGTCTCTATGATAACGTCCATGAGGTACATCCCTGACATCTGAACATCTGATAACGTCATGGAGGGGAACACTAAATTTACCCCAGACCCTAACCGTCTCTATGATAACGTCCATGAGGGTACATCCCTGACATCTGAACATCTGATAACGTCTTGGAGGGGAACACTAAATTTACCCCAGACCCTAACCGTCTCTATGATAACGTCCATGGGTACATCCCTGACATCTGAACATCTGATAAACGTCTTGGAGGGGAAACTAAATTTACCCCAGACCCTAACGTCTCTATGATAAAGTCCATGAGGGTACATCCTGACATCCTGAACATTGATACATCTTGGAGGGGAAGATTACACCTCACCCGAAAGAATCCTACAATAAAGACAAGAGGGACGCTAAACCGAGTCTCCTGACCATGAACTCACATGAGGGATCACTCCCGAAATCTGAACATCTAAAACTTGAAGGGGAACACTAAAGTGCTTACCCCTGACCCCTGAACGTCATCTATGTAGAACGTCCATGAGCGGTACATCCCTACATAAGACATGAGGGGTAACTCGAAGTCTTGGAGAGTGAACACATAGAAAGATCCCCTACACCGAATCTCTATCATAACGCCAAGAAGGGTAAACTCCGACAGTCTAACATCCTGACCCATGGAACATCACTATGTAAGGATTCACCTCACCCGAAAATCTCTACATGATAAGACAAGAAGGGGTAAACTACGAAGTTCTTACCGACCATGAAACATCACATGTAAGAGATTCCCCCTCACCCAACATCTCTACAATAAAGACAAGAAGGGGTAACTACGAAGTGCTTCCCTGACCCATGAACATCACTATGTAAGAGATCACCTCACCCGAAATCTCTACAATAAAGACAAGAAGGGGTAAACTACGAAGTGCTTCCTGACCCATGATACATCACTATGTAAAGAGATTCACCTCACCCGAAAATCTCTACAATAAAGACAAGAAGGGGTAAACTACGAAGTGCTTCCCTGACCCATGAACATCACTATGTAAGAGATTCACCTCACCCGAAAATCTCTACAATAAAGACAAGAAGGGGTAAACTACGAAGTGCTTCCCTGACCCATGAACATCACTATGTAAGAGATTCACCTCACCCGAAAATCTCTACAATAAAGACAAGAAGGGGTAAACTACGAAGTTCTTCCCTGACCATGAACATCACTATGTAAGAGATTCACCTCACCCGAAAATCTCTACAATAAAGACAAGAAGGGGTAAACTACGAAGTGCTTCCCTGACCCATGAACATCACTATGTAAGAGATTCACCTCACCCGAAAATCTCTACAATAAAGACAAGAAGGGGTAAACTACGAAGTGCTTCCCTGACCCATGAACATCACTATGTAAGAGATTCACCTCACCCGAAAATCTCTACAATAAAGACAAGAAGGGGTAAACTACGAAGTGCTTCCTGACCCATGAACATCACTATGTAAGAGATTCACCTCACCCGAAAATCTCTACAATAAAGACAAGAAGGGGTAAACTACGAAGTTCTTCCCTGACCCATGAACATCACTATGTAAGAGATTCACCTCACCCGAAAATCTCTACAATAAAGACAAGAAGGGGTAAACTACGAAGTGCTTCCCTGACCCATGAACATCACTATGTAAGAGATTCACCTCACCCGAAAATCTCTACAATAAAGACAAGAAGGGGTAAACTACGAAGTGCTTCCCTGACCCATGAACATCACTATGTAAGAGATTCACCTCACCCGAAAATCTCTACAATAAAGACAAGAAGGGGTAAACTACGAAGTTCTTCCCTGACCCATGAACATCACTATGTAAGAGATTCACCTCACCCGAAAATCTCTACAATAAAGACAAGAAGGGATAAACTACGAAGTGCTTCCCTGACCCATGAACATCACTATGTAAGAGATTCACCTCACCCGAAAATCTCTACAATAAAGACAAGAAGGGGTAAAACTACGAAGTTCTTCCCTGACCCATGAACATCACTATGTAAGAGATTCACCTTACCCGAAAATCTCTACAATAAAGACAAGAAGGGGTAAACTACGAAGTGCTTCCCTGACCCATGAACATCACTATGTAAGAGATTCACCTCACCCGAAAATCTCTACAATAAAGACAAGAAGGGGTAAACTACGAAGTGCTTCCCTGACCCATGAACATCACTATGTAAGAGATTCACCTCACCCGAAAATCTCTACAATAAAGACAAGAAGGGGTAAACTACGAAGTGCTTCCCTGACCCATGAACATCACTATGTAAGAGATTCACCTCACCCGAAAATCTCTACAATAAAGACAAGAAGGGGTAAACTACGAAGTTCTTCCCTGACCCATGAACATCACTATGTAAGAGATTCACCTCACCCGAAAATCTCTACAATAAAGACAAGAAGGGGTAAACTACGAAGTGCTTCCCTGACCCATGAACATCACTATGTAAGAGATTCACCTCACCCGAAAATCTCTACAATAAAGACAAGAAGGGGTAAACTACGAAGTGCTTCCCTGACCCATGAACATCACTATGTAAGAGATTCACCTCACCCGAATATCTCTACAAAGACGTCGGGGAAGGGGAGGGGCACTTAGAGATTCATCCCTAACCCATGAACATCGCCATGCTAACCTTCATCAGGGGGAGCGCTACAACGTTGATCCCTAATACCTCAACATCCATGTAATACCGGACAGAATGGAACACTAACAGATTCATTCCTGAGTCCTAATCATCTCAATGTTCACGTCCAGTGAGGTCCCTATGGGGTTTCTCCTTGACACTCTCGATCATCTCTGTGATATCGTCCAGGAAAGAAGCACGAATAACTTCATCCTTGACCTCTGAACACCTTTTCAATGAAGTCGAGAATGGGAGGACTACGAGTTTAATCCTTGTGCCCAGAATACCTCTGGAATAACGTGCAGGAGAGAACACGAAGAGATTCCTCCTAGACACCTTAACATCGTTGTGATAACATCCAGGGGAGGAACATAGGGGTTCACCACTGACTACCGATTTTTCTATAACACCATCCAGGAGAAATACATGAAAGGTTCATTCCTGATACCTGAAACGTCTTTGATGGTCACGCCCAAAGCATAGGAGGTTCATCTTTGACCCCTAAACATTTCTATAATAACAGTTCATTCCTCTCTCTCTCTCTCTCTCTCTCTCTCTCTCTCTCTCTCTCTCTCTCTCTCTCGGGGTCATGTGGCGTGAAGCGTAGCGAAAGAGCGCACATCGGAAGAGCTGCAGTAAATTCGCTGATTTCATCGTCAACATGCCAGTTACTGGACTGCCAGCGACTGTGGAGAAGACCCTGAGTGCCCTGCTGACGGACAATACGGTGAGCAGCTGGACAGTGGCGGGAGAAGGAGACAGCACGGTGGTTGTGCTACGCCTCAAGCCTGCCAACCCGCCAGTGTCAACAAACATGGCGGACCCTGTCCTGAATCGGAATTACAAGGGTGCAATATTATAGAAGAAAGCCACCAAGTCAGATTCGACGTTGACCGGGAAAGGGCCAGACAGCAACAGAGTCAGGCAAGTACGAAGCGGGATCACGACCTCGATACGGTACGCCCACTGGATGCGCCGTTCTTGCATGACACACAGTCAGAAATATCAGATACACAGGAGTACGTTTTGTCAACACGGCCGAACTGGAATGACAGCGACCAATACGAGGACGAAGCGCCGTCTGATGTGTTTCAAGTGAAAGAGGCCAACGAAACGTCAGGCATAATTGACTGTGTCAGTTCTATCATTCCACAACTTGAGACGGACATCGAGCCGATGATAGATAGTTCTGTTGGTAGTTTCAGTACCAGTGTCGTCAAAAGCTATGTCGCTACCCTCACAGACAGGTCTGTACAAAAACGACTGAGGGACAAGGACAGAAATAAATCCTTCCGAAAAGTGACAGTAGAGAACTATAAAATAGGCATTCTGGCTCACCCACCTCCGCCAGCTCCAACCGGCTAAGCCGGTTTCGCTGTTGCTCCGCCGGCTTACCCAGAATGCCTATTTTATAGTTCTCTAATAGTAAACACTTTACAAACATACATAATGTGTAGGATTATCTGTTTTTAACACTAATTTAGAAAACTTTTGAGACTTCAGTTTTTGCTTAATCCTTCGTTTTTCTTGATCGTCTTCAATAACATCATTTTCACGCATACATTCATCAAATGCGTCTCTGTCTTTCATGTGAAATAAAACTACAGTCTTTAATTGTTCTCTAAAGTCTTTTAAAACTGAGTTATATTTTTGACATAAAATCCACACACTTATCCCAGCATGTCTTCCACTGAAAGCCAGTTTTGACAAAGCGTTTCTTTTTTTGACTATATCCTTTTCTGCTGAACAATCATCTATAATAAATAGTGTCTGAGTTCCTTCAAACTGTCTAAAGAAATGTTCTAAACACTCACTCAGTTTATTGCTAGGATAAAACTAAATATATGTCATCATCTGTCCATATAAACCTTCTGTCGTGATATGCTTTGTTCCATTTAAGTGTTGGGCAGAAAATTACTATATGATCAAAATTATAACGATAAACTGTTTGTAATAGGTCGAGGACAAATATTGTTTTTCCACAACCAGTCTGTCCACAAATCAATGAACAATGAGGGGTTTTTGTCATAAAGTTTAACATCGACTCCAAAGTCGTTTGCTCCATAGTTTTAAAACAGAATTTAATTTACACCAGTTATTGTTTTTATCATACTCTCTGTCAAAACTTGTTCAGTATAATAAAACCCTATAAGGCCCAAATGTGTAAGATTAATCCAGTTCAGTTCTGTAAGATCGTTTCTATTTAAACTAATATCAATTTTGTTGCTTGTTGTTATGACCTTAATATCCTCGCCATTGTAAAGAACAACGACAGTAACTTTAAGTTTGTCAACGTCTAAGTTTTGCCAGCTAATAAGAATTCCTTTCATAAGATTGTCACTGACACCCACAGCTCCATTTCTTGCCTCATCTTTTAAGACAGAAATTTTAAATATCATTGTGAACGTGTCTCCTAATTTTGTGCGTGGAATGAACTGTAATTTTGTAGAAGCTTTCTTTAAAACCGATTCTCTTCTGTGGAGGATGTACTGTTTGTCCCCAAACGGCTTTATTTCGATCTCTTTCCGACTGTTGGTCCTCTGGCATAAGACTTACATGTAAAGGGCCAGAGTTCAATGCTTTTCTGAAACTTTTTTGACGGTCAAAAAATGTAAATGGGCTTAAGAATTCAAATTTTATGTCCCATTCTAAATATGGTTCTAAGTGCCATTTGTTGTCAGTTTTTCGAACTATTTTATATTCATACTGACCTGTATTATTTGCTTCTAGATTGCGTAGTTGTTCTAGTTTAGGAAACCTTTTGTTGTCGTCAACCTCTTTGCGCTTATAATAACCATCTTTAGTGTACTCAAAACCATATAAAGTGCCTATCTCACCGTTTTGTTCAAAGTCCTCAACGTCTGCAAGGTCTTTAATTCTAAAGTTACACACCTCTCAGGCGCTAATGTAACCCCCGAATCGTCTGGTCCACGTGACATTTTTTAAAACAAACGTATTATTTTATTTCTAAAACAATGTGCAGGTTATCACATTTCACGACTTTCCCTGTTTTATCTGTGATCTTTATATTAAATGATCTGACCCTCCCACAAGCTATTTTTTAAACTGTAAATTAGGGAATTGTATAATTTCATAATCGCAATATGCAGCTTTCCCTGATGGAAGAGCTCTTTAAAACAGTTGAGGGCCTTCCATCATATAAGTTTTCATCAGTGCTCAGCTCGTCCAAATGAACATAGAGTAATGAATGTAATGCAAGATCGAGCGGTATTCTCCCTCATAAGTAGTTTTGTCTGGTGTAACTATAAATCTATGAAAGGCATGAAAGCCATGATTGCCAGTTGCAAAGCCTAACATTTTAGCTAGCTCTACATCAAAAAGGTAACCTCCTACTTCTTTTTCAGGTTTGAATGTCAACATTATTTTCAAATTTGCATTGTTAAGTTTGAGAGTAATGTCGAAGTTACTCATTGCTTCTTTTAGCGAGCAAAACCCGTAATAACCATCAGGTATGGTTAACTGGCTAATTATGTCTCCACCAAGGTCAAGTTTTTGAATTACATTATTCTTCTTGGATTGACTTACGACTTTGTAAAAAATTTCATGGAGTGCAACCCTTCGGGTTCCGCATTTATTATCAATAGCATATTCTAAAAACGAAGGACTGTCTTGAGTTGTTATTGTTACAAACATTTTTAAAACAAATTTAAAAATGAGTGCATTCAAATATACTAATGCAAAATATTCTGTCGGGCCGCACTACAATCTTAAAAATATAACAACTGACACCCTTGACATTTCTGTGACTCAGTCTGACGCCTTTCAAGTAAAGGTTAGTACTCCATTGAACAGATATCTTAACCCTCCTATTAAAAACGACTACATCCCGAAAGTGTGGTTCAGTCATCCGATGCAGTTTTATCAGAACCAGTTAAACTTTGCTGTGTTTTGTGCATCAACTGGGTGTGGAGTGTCGTATGCTGATCATTTAAATCATCTGATCCTTTGGTGAGGTCAGTGTATAGATTTCATTTTTATTACACCTTCAGACGTATTTTATCTGAACTGCAAGCGCCATTACCAAATGACAAAACGTTTAATCCATTCAGCAACAGAATAGATTACAAGGCTTTTGAAAGGATCTGTAACGAATTTGATATTGACCCAAAGACAGACTTTAGACAAAAGTTGGATCTTAATCATGGTTTAGGCACTCTTTATTATTGGGGCGTGCATAGAAAGTATAACTATGATTGGAATCCTCCTTACACATCTTTCTCTTCAGGCACAACTGTTCACCTCGGGTCCATAGAGCAAGAGCATAAAACAGCATGGACAACATTTATTTTGGATACTTCTAATGGTCTAACAAAAGCGGGAATAGAACGAATAAACGACTCTATTCGTACTTATGTTTGGTGTTTGCTAGGTTCGCAAGCACAAACGAGATCAAAATAATTGATCCTTCTACTGGCTTTGACGCCCAAAAACAATATTTAGCAAATTTAGAGGATTCTATTAATTCTGCAATTGATTTGCCTTCAAGTATTAAAAAGGTACCAAAATGTTTTGCAATACGCAAGATCGAAAGTAGACTTTGCTGTTGGCACTGGTTTATACATGCTACCTTCTGACCTCAGGCTCCAGATAGGAACAATAATAAACTATAATAATGAAATCCTTGTGGCTGGCAATGAAGAGAAGGTCGGAAAAAAACGACATAAATTCTAAGCCAGCAATAGCAATAAAAAAAGAAGCCCCACCAATCCCCGAGCCCCCCAACCCCCCCCATTCAATCCCCCCAAGAAATAATGACCATGAATATGAAAAGACAGCACTTGTTATTGGATTAACTGCCTAGGATTACTTGGTCTTTATCTTACTAAAGAGTAACCCAACTATTAAGACAACTAATGCCCATAAGTGCTCGGCCATAAAGCCAACTACTTTACTTGCAGCAGACAAAAGCCAGCTAACGATCCCCCCTATTATACCAGGCAAAGAGTCTATTGCCTTACTGGCTAATTTTTTTAATAAACTTGCAAGGTGATCGAGTTGTTTTTTTACCCATGATTTATCTGTTGGCGGGCCTGGTGGCACTGCTCCCCCACCACCGCCGCCTGTAAGAGCCATCACCAGTGTACTTATTGCAAATCCTAAGGCTGTTATAACACTTGCTAATGTGACGCCTTGCTCTCTAAACAGTGTTCTTATTCGTTCTGCTAACGTTGTGTCTTCATATAAAATTCTTTGGATAGTTTCTCTTATTCTGCTCACTTGAGTTCGTAATTGTTCTCGGTTATTAGACAACACTTCTAGTCTTGCTGATCTCTCTTGTTCAAGATCTTTTAGTCTTTGTGTTATTCTTTCTTTAACACCAGGTCCTAAGTTGTGGTCATCAGCCTCAACTAGTTTTTCTTTTTCTCTTTTTATATGCTCATCTAGTTCACCCAGTTTTGCTAAATTGTTTGTTAATTCGCCTCTGATGCTTTTCAAAGCATGATCAAGGGCCGTTATTTCTCTCATAGGTAGCGGCGGATCGTGCATAGTTTTTAATACTGTTTCTTCTGAAAAACTGGTTTCTATTATTTCGTCTGCTGTTGGGCTTAAATCTTTAAGGGGTATGTTTTGTATTTGGTTATCTGTTGGGAGTTCTTGTAGTGTGTTTTGAAGTTTAGCAACTGCCTCACTGTCTAATCTTCGCGGTTTAGCAATGCCAAGGCGATTTTGATCGCTCACACTGAGCCTTTGTCTAATTGTAGTCTTTGCTAAAAACTTTGATGGGTCTGGTTTAGTTGTAAGCTGAACAAGTTGTCCTTGCTCGTTTTTCACAAACAAATGGTCATCTTTTGTTTCAAAATCATTAGGGTCTATAAATTCGGGAGGTTCTTGGCCTAAACTTTGATAAAATGATTTGACCTTACTTTCTGTTAATTCACGCCGCAATGATTGTAATGGATGTGTCAAAGGCGTCATTTCACTCATGTCGTCTCCAGGATCAAAAACATCATAATCTTCTTCTGCCATGTTTTTAAATAATTAACTTTTTATTTTGTTTTATAAAAAAAATGTCACAAGCATATGGCTCGATTCTTGACCCGCATAGAAGACTGAAAGAGCCCTTTGGCGTGAAGGGAAATAAACAGAATATTATTGTTCCAAATAATCCATCTACTATTGATTCAGATCAGATTCTTACTGTCAAATTTCCAGACCTAGGAGCAGATGAAGTGATTGTGCCAGGATCTGCACGGCTTACTTTCAAAATAGAACTTGATTCAGCAACAGACGTAAAAGGACAGTTGTACAGAATCTGGGGCGGGCAATTGTTAAGAAAATTTCTATAAAACTTGAGGGGCAAGAAATTATTTTCTTTACACAATGCAGACATATTTCTAATCTATTCTGATCTATGGCTAACCGAGAATGAAAGGGCCGATCTTGCGTTTCAAGGAATCGAAAATAACGAAGCACTAAAACACAGAATAGACGCCGAAGATGCTAAAGACGGTAACAAGTATGAAGCTGTAAGTTATGCGTTTGGAATCGCTTTTCCATACCCTTAGATTTTGAGTTGTTAAAAGCGCATGCGCCATACTTTCAAGGAGCATTAAAAGACAGATTGTCATATGAACTAACTTTTAATGAATACAAACGTGTCATTAGATCGACAGACACTGATTCCAAGTACAGCATTTTCGACATCTCGTTAGAGTTTGACATTGTTAGCAACCCTAACTTAGCAAGGCTGATTGAGCAACAATATCAGTCAAAATTAGCAATATATTACGAAAGAGTGATTCATCATTCAAAATATCCTAAAAGCAGGGCAGACACAATATGGAATTTTAGTTTTAGTGCTGCAGCAAGATCCCTTAAAGGTATTTTATTGCTGTGTGAAGATGAAGAACCATTCAAAGACAAAGTGAAAAGTTTATTAATCCTAAAATAACGAAAGTACAATGTTCAATTGAGGGTAGTCCTAACCAAGTCTACGGTAGTGGGCTTAAACCTTATCATCATTTTGATGAAATAAGAAAATTGTTTGGAGGCGGGAGGTCTAGAAGTCCAACAGTAGACCTTGTGTCTAAAGATCTACACCTTCACAGTGTTAGACTTGATGAATATTTAACAACGAAATACGGTTTATGGATTGACCTAAGGTCAACAGAAGATAATCAGTTGCATGGGAGTGGGAGAACAGTTAAAGACGTAATAAACATTCAAATTGATAAAGAAAAGAGAGTGATAAACCACTTAATGTACATTTGTTTTTAATATATGATGCGCAGCTGAATATTCAAGATAACAGATTGAAAGATATCCAATACTAAATTATTTTTATTTTAAAAAAGCATGTCTGTTACGACTTATCCAAAAGTGCCCAAAGAAGAGATAGCTGCTGCTGTAGACATAAAAACTTTCAGATTAACCAACATTACACAAATGCAAACCCAACTAGAGCAGGACCTTTCAAAATACAGCAAAACCAAACGAAGGTATTCTGCTGTCTTTAATGCTGTTACATATGTTAATACTGGAGCATCGATCACTAGTGCTCTATCAGCAGGAACAAGTGTAGGTCTCTTAGCAACAGGCGTAGGTGCACCGGCAGCTATACCTCTAGGTGGTTTGTCTTTAACTCTTGGCCTGTGTTCATTGGCTGTAAGTGTTTGTCAGCAAAAAAATAAAAGCTAAACTCCAAAAGCACACAGCTATGGTTCAACTAATAACAGCTAAACTTAGTTCCTTCAAACTGACAATAAAAAAAGCACTTGCCGACTCGAACATCACGGATGAAGAATTTAGTCGCCTACAGGCTGATTTTGAGGACTACAAAAGACAAAAGTTTGATCTTCAAAGAAAGGCAAGGGCAACTTTTTCTCAACAACCAGACACCGACCAGATAAAAAAGGAATGTTTAAAAAAAAGTAAACGAAACATTAAACTCTGTTCTAAACAGCTCACATTAACAACACCAAAGGGCGTTTTATACTTTAGTTTATGAGTCCAAGCACAAAAAGACCGTTGATATTGATTCTGATTAACTTTTATTTTTTTTGATTTAAATAAATATTTTGAGTTAGAAAAGAAGCTCAACATGGATAGATATATGAAGGTTCAGATGAATTGTTTGAAGCAATGCTCGAGGAAGAGCGTTTGTCAAAAGCTTTAAATGAGGTTGTTTTAGAAGTTATTGATCCAACAAAGGTACAGGCAAGCGTTGTACACGCTATTTCTCAAGTTCCAAGTAAACTAACAATAAAACCCTCCAGTTAAAGTAAGGTTAGTTGTTTTAATCGACTATATAACAATAAACGAAGAAAATCTAGAAGTCTGGGTCTCAACTAAACAGCAGACTATTCTTTCTCATAATGACTTAAACCCGGTTGGGCAGATCAACTTCTTACACAGTTTAATGAAGCCTCTGAAGCAGCTAAAATGAGAGGCTCTGGTTGGTCAGAGGGCGAAGTCCTAGACATCAGATTAAGACAAGCTAAGTATGAGCCAATTGTAGGCAAGTCTTACATTCCACTGCCTCCAACATTAGTTGCAAAGAAAGCAGTTTTGAACATAAAGAATTCAGACGACAAATGTTTTATGTGGTGCGTTCTTGCTAGGCTGCATCACGTTGCCAAAAATGCAGAGAGAGTATCTAACTATTTACAGTGGCCAATGATCTTAACTTTAACGGCCTTGAATTTCCTATGGCTGTAGACAAAATTGATCAGTTTGAAAAACAAAATCCACCAATAACTGTTAATGTCTACACATGGTCTGAAGAAACCAACCTTCTGCCAATTAGAGTGTCAAAGAACAGTCCAACAATAGGCGAACCAACCAGGAGTCATGTAGACTTACTCCTAATGCAAAGCCTTAATGGGTTGCACTACACTCTAATACGCACAATGAGTAGATTACTAGTGCATACTACAAAACAACATAGCAAACAAGAATTTTGTAGAAAATGTTTAACAAGAATTCCGTCCGTTCAAGCTGCGAGCGAACATGTAAAACATTGTATTAGCCCAGTTGACTGTGATACAGAACTAATTACGCCCGGAGAAGGCAGTAAAGTTAGTTTTAAGAACTGGAAACGGTTGCAAACTAGTCCATATGTTGTTTACGCAGACTTCGAATCACTCATTGTTCCTTATGAAGGACCAACCCCACAGAAACTTCCTAAAACAGTCTTAATGAGTAATCATCAGATTTGCTCATTTGCCTTCATCATTGTTAGGTCGGATGGTGCCCATTCAAAGCCAGAATTATACAGAGGACCAAATGCTGCAAAATACTTCTTAAAACGCATGCAGCAAGTGCGTAATGCCTGTTCTAATAATCTAAACTTATCTGAAATCATAATGACGCCTGAAGACCAACAACAGTATGACTCAGCCACTCACTGTTGGATTTGTGGGGCGGCCTTGGTTGCCACCGCAGAGAATCCAACAGTAAGAGACCATGATCACATTAGTGGAAAGTTTAGAGGAGCAGCACATAACAAATGCAATCTTCAACTAAAGTTTGAACCAAAGACATGGAAGCTGCCTATATTCTTTCACAACTTGCGAGGTTACGACTCTCACCTTATAATGCAAGCAGTAACCAGCGACTTCAGGGTGTCATGCATTGCGCAGTCATCAGAAAAGTACATGTGTTTCACTTTAAATAACATGTCTTTCTACGACTCTATGCAAACATGATGGGTTCATTAGAGTCACTGGCTATGTCCTTAAAGTCCTGCCCAATAACAGAAGAATATTTTGACCCAACTCTTGTTAGAAAGGGCGTTTACCCTTATGAGTACATGAACAGTTGGGAAAGGTTTGACGAAGATTACACTTCCGCCTAAAGGCGCGTTCTTTAGTAGTCTCAGAGGAAAGGACATCAGTGATTCTGATTACCAGCATGCTCAAGATGCGTGGCAGAAGTTAGAGTGTAAAACGATGGGAGACTATCATGATTCCTATTTAATGGCGGATACCTGTTTGTTGGCGGACGTCTTTGAAAATTATAGGAAGACCTGCATGAAACATTACAGCCTGGATCCTGCGCATTATATTTCTGCGCCTGGGATGAGCTGGGACGCTTTCTTAAAATTTACTGGATGTACAAATTGATTTATTGTCTGACCTGCCAATGCTTCAGATGATTGAAAACGGATTGCGTGGGGGAATCAGTATGGCGTCGCACCATTACTGTAAAGCAAAACAACAAATACTTGGACGACTATGATCCAAGTAAAAGGTCTAACTATCTCATGTATTTAGATGCAAACAATCTGTATGGATGGGCAATGGCGCAATCACTTCCATTACGTAACTTTAAAATGTACACAGGACTCAAAGACATTCAAAAGTTTTTAAAATGGCTACCTACTCTAGAAGCTGATCGTAAAAGAGGTCTCATTCTAGAAGTTGATTTAGAATATCCTCATGAACTTCATGATTACCATAATGACTATCCATTAGCGGCAGAATGTCTAAAAGTGTCAATGACAGAACCGCCTAAACTTGTGCCTAATCTTCGTGACAAAAAAAATTATGTCTGTCATTACAGACTTCTTCAATTTTATTTAAGACATGGTTTTAAAGTTGGACAGCTGTTCATCGTATAATTGCTTTTGATCAAGAACAGTTCATGAAACCATACATAATGAAGAACACTGATCTCAGAACTAAATCCGCAGATGCTTCAGAAAAAGACTTTTTCAAGTTGATGAACAACAGCTGTTTTGGAAAGACTATGGAGAATCCGCACAAGCGTAAAGATGTTAGATTGGTCACCAGAGAAAAACGTTGCAATTAAGTTGACTTCAAAACCTAATTATCAGGACTTCAGAAGATTTCATGATCAGCTTTTTGGAATAATGATGAAAAAAAAAGAAAGTCAAATTGGACAAACCTGTTTTTATTGGGTTTACTGTTTTAGAGCTGTCGAAGCTTTTGATGTTAGAATTTCTTTATGACTACTTTAAGCCCTTGTATCCAGAGTCCAGAGTTCTGTACACAGATACAGATTCCTTTGTTATAGATTATCCCTACTGAAGATATCTATAAAGACATGGAAGTAGCTAAAGGGCATGCGGGATGGTACGACACATCTGATTACCCTAAAGATTCGCCTTTGCATTCAGATATTAAACAGAAGGTTTTAGGTAAGATGAAGGATGAATTATCTGGTGGTGTGATCAAGGAGTTTGTTGGTTTGAGGTCGAAAATGTACAGTCTTTCAAGCCAAAAAAAAGTTGTTAAAAAAGCAAAGGGAATATCTCGCAGTGTTGTGCAGTCAAGCATATCCCATGACAACTATAAAAAAGCATTGTTTGACAATAAGACTTTTCATCATGACAACGTAAAACTACGATCTAATCTACATGAGATCAACACAACTGTTGTAACAAAGAAGTCATTAGATAGAACAAACACAAAACGTGTGTTTGTTAATCCAGAGTTTTCATATGCAATCGGGCATTGGAGAATAGTATAATCATATGGGCTTATATTTTTTCAGCAATCGCACGTTCAATTATATCATATCCTAATTTAGCAAAATTAATATTATTTATTAATGCTAGATGTGCTTTAATTTTTTTTGTCATTTCGCAATATTCATGTTCCCATACCCATAAATCAAAATAAAAGCTTTGGGGTTTAAAGCGATTGTCTGGCGATTGTTCTAGCCAGGGATTGTCAATCTTCTCAAATACTTCTTTAATGATATACTGATACTCAAATAAATCTTGCATTAATTTTAAAGACTTTTCCTTTGCCATTTCTGCCATTTCCCTTTGAGCTTCCATTTTAAACCCAAATGTATTGTGCGTAGATTAAAACAGTTCGTTAAGCTTAACTATATCATCACCCAATTCAACCAAAATTATTTTTCATTACTGCTAAATGCGCTCGAATTTTTTTAATATATTCCCAATCAAAATTTGAGGTTTTGTCTAGCATGGCATAATCAATCTTCTTAAATATTAGTCTAATAGCAAGATTATAATCAAATATTTTTCGCATTATTTCTAAGGACTCTTCCTTCACCATTCTTGCTTCCAGTGCCATTTTACGTAAGGTTTCTTCCTTTTCCATTCTTGCCGCCATTTTAATTTAAATTAAAAAATAATTAAGCGACTGTGTCTGGAGGGATTATCTGCAGTTCTTCCTTCACAAAAGATCTTTGAGGGGCGGCCGTTTTGTTGTGTCAGTTTCTCGTAAATAATACACGGGTGGATTCATTTTCACAATTTTTTTTATCTCATATGGATCAACACTCCAAACTGGATCTGTTGCCCTGATGCGAGTGTCCCCTTCCGCTTCTCCCGGTGAATAAAGGTATCTCACTTTCAAACCAAATGGTAATAGTTTGCTTGATGAAGACTCTCCTTCAACAACATTTATTGTTTGTTTTTTGATTGCTTGTATGGTTTTAAACCTTTAAATTCTTCATTATTCATTGCGCGCCAAAACTGAGGGCAGTCTTCTAACCCATTCTGTGTTGCGAGAATTGTCAATCAGCTCTCTGTGATACTGGTAGGAGAAAAGTCTTTCAGATAACTGTTTGTTAAAGTTTTCAACCAAAGCCTGTGATCTGTGAACACCCGGAATGCCTCTTTTAATGGTAACTTATGTTTTAACAATAATTGATTCACTTGACCTTTAAATTCTTTTCCGTCTTCGAAATTGAATCATGCGAGATAAGTTAAGGTCCTCGTTGATATATCAGTTGTATAGCGACAGCAACAGCAGAAGCACTCTTTTGTGTTAATGGTTCCGCATCTTTGTATCTTGAAGCTATGTCAATGACTGTAAGTGCGTACTTAAATCTTTTTCGTCTAATGTATCATGGGTAAATATAGAAGATCCATTTGATGGGTGTCGTTTGGAGTTATATTCACAAAGTGTGGTCTTTGTATTCGTTTAGGCGCTGGTAAATAAATTTGCCAATCGCTTGTTTAGATAACCATTCTTTTGCTGTTTGTTCACTGACTCCCGCTGCTTGGCTAAGCTTTTTAATTTGCTGTTATTCCCTTCCAATATCCTTTTGTCGAATAATAGATCTTGTTCATTTTTTATTCAGGCCAATATTATGTGCAACAAAATACACAACGGTCATGCCAAAGGCAATAAACAATATTTCTTGCATCTTTTGTTTTTTTGATGGTTGATAAAAATCGCTGAATTTTGGTGGAGGCAATGTCTCGATTGGTTGCCTGTTACAAGATAATATTCTTTTATTGCTTGATCAACATCTTTAAATGTGTAAGCTGCATGTCCCTGTTGTTTAAGTCTGTCGTTAATAAAATCTAACTGCTCCATTCTTTGCTTTTCATAGGTGTCTTGTGCAGCAGCTAGTTGCTCCATAGCTCTGTTATGTCTTTTTCTTCATCGTTATTTGTAGTTTACTAAACGCGTAATTACTTCCGCTAAAAGCAAGCGCATTAACCACAGCGCCACCAATCATCATTACGATTGAAAGCCATTTTTTATAAATGTATTTTTTTTTAATTTTACATATTGTACTGTCTGAATTATTCCTTGCTTAACTAGAAAATCTTTCGTAGCAAATGAAGCTGTAATAACAGCAATCAGCTTTGCTGAGTCTTCAAAGTCTAGTTTGCCAAGATCTGCTGGTTTTATTTTTAACAGCTTTTACCAAGCATTGTGTATCTACATTAGGCCTCCAATAACAGCGAATGGTATACCAAGGTTAGTAATAGTTTTTTCGGTGCTCATTTTTAAAAAATAAAATAATATTTATTCATTAATAAAACTGAACTGCGTTTGATTTACTTCCTGAACTTACAAATGATCAAGTTGATGACCAAGCTATTATGCGCCAAAAGGAAAGGCTGTATTCTTTGGCGGCGTGTGGAAAACAAAACAGTACCTTGGAAATGAATTCAGCATAGAACAGATTCAACAGATGTCGACGCAAGACATTGTAAAGTATCACAACAGGTATGAAGCGCAACTTGGGTCAAGAATGGTTAAAAAGTGTTTGGCAAACGGTTTTAGTTTGTACACTAAACTAGTTAGTAGATTTTGTCCCATTGATTCTGAACAAGATTTTATGTATGATTTAACGCAGGATCCAGTTTTAACAAAGTCATTAGAGTCTCTAGGATGTGATCTATATTACAGATTTGGAACATTATTGTCGCCATTATCATGGGATTAATTACTTTTAATCATATAGATTTTGTTTCCCTTCAAAATGACCGAGCCAGAAAATCAGCAGAAAACATGATGGAGAAAGTGCCAGTAAAAAGCCTCCTCATCCTGGGCGTGTTGCAGCAGGAAAAAAATTAGTCAGAGTGGAACAAACAAAAAAAATTAATTTCCGAGCACAGAATATAACTCATAATGAAAACATAACACCGCCAACGCCAACAGTTGTTTCAATGCCAGCTGTAAATACACAAGTTGATTCAAGACCTACAACACCAAAGTCGACATGGATTATTTGGATTAAAAGAGTTAGCATTTTTGGCGTCATTGCTGTTGGTGGGGGTGGTTATTACGTTTATAAAACATATAAACAACGCCAGCAAAACCAAAGCAGTCAAAAAATCTCAACCACTAAATACAGAAGCCAAAACAAAAAAGCATGCCAGAACCGCCAACAACAAAAAGATCAATTTTGATCCATTTCAGATGGAATAATATTTCAAGAACTTAATAAATAATTATAAGTGACTTGAATAAGAACTTAATAACGACTTGATGACGACTTGATAAAACTTAAATAAGAACTTAATGACGACTTGATAAGAACTTAATGACGACTTGATAAGAACTTAATGACGACTTGATGACGACTTGTTAAGAACTTGAATAAGTACTTGAATAAGTACTTGAATAAGAACTTGATGATGACTTGTTAAAAACTTGAATAAAAACTTGTGAAGAACTTAAATAAGAAACGTGATGCCGACTTGAATAAGAACCTAGAACGACTTAAATGACGATTTTTTTTCACAATTAATTGTTACATTCTTTTCCGGGGAGACAACCCCCTTCTGCCTTTATATAGTATTTAGGTCAGACATGTTAGCCACGCTTACTCAACTGCACAATAGCCGAGACGAAGCGCCGCACTGTTTCCGGGTTGTGTCAAGTTACACATAAGGGCGCCGGGCCGCCCACGCGGCATTGTATAAATTTAGCCGGCTAAATTCCCCACCGGCGTCGTTTAGTACAGGCGTTAGACGTCATTGTATAAAATTTAGGCGGCTAAATTCCCCACCTCAAAATAATCTTTTCCCCCAATTTTATGTATTAAAAGCAGCATTTTTATATTTAAATCTAAAAGCATTTAAAACAAATATTTATTAAAAAGTAGTGACTAAAAAGTAAGTAAGATGCACTTTGTTATTTAGCTTTTGGTGTTGTTTAACAACTTTAAAAACAACTTTCTCTAGGCAAATAAAAACAACTTTACAAGTAGACACCATGTAATTGTAAAGCGTTTGTTTGTGTACAGTATTTTATATAAATCTTGAAGTTAACAACATTGGGGATATGCCTGCAGTAGTTTTAAATACTTGGTTGTCATGGCATTGAAAAGTCTAAATTTGCCCTCTTTTCCCTGCCCTCAAGTGATCCTTCCTACTTTCGTATTGGGTCACTGGCGCGGCTATAAACGCCCGAAAAACCAGAATATGGTCACTGGCGCGGCTATAAACGCCCGTAAACTAAAATGGTCGCCTGGGTGCGGCTAGGGGAAGACCACTAAAATGGGGGTGAGGGGGATTGCCCAAATTAGACAAATAGAAAGCAGGAAACAAGTTAAAATATACTACTGTTGGAGGCATTTTCCCCAAAAACCCCTTACATCTGGCCGTGTTATATGTGACCCTTGGGTTGGTTGGGGCCCTAGGGCGCCATAGGGTCTCAGTGAGATCAGAGGTGACATAATGGGGCCCCGATGTGAAGATTTTTTGCAAAAATTTATTTTTTACATTTGATGAATGTATGCGTGAAAATGATGTTATTTTCAAGAAACTAAAGTCTCAAAAGTTTTCTAAATTGTGTTAAAAAACAGGATAATCCACACATTATGTTGTTTGTAAATGTTTACTATTAGAGACATAAAATAGGCATTCTGGGAAAGGGCCGCCGGAGCAACCCGAAACGGCTTCACCCGGTTGGAGGGCGGGGGTGGGTGAGCCAGAATGCTATTTTATAGTTCTCTACAGTCCAGCGATCGACCGACACTGGTGCTCATGTGGGAATCAGACGATCTATTCTGGAATTTACTGTGCGGCTATCTTGATGCAGCAAATGTGTCTTTGGTATGTGAAGCGGACGACAAAAACATGCTGACAGAAGAACGTGCTAAAATTGCCAGTCTCCGTAAAGGGAAAAAGTGTTGTCATTTACACAAACGCCGAGATCCAAGCACGTGCGGCACGGGGGGATGGGACGCTGCACGACCTGATCCAATTTACCGGGTGACAGCCTGTGTTCACGAGATCGTATGACGGACGGTTACTGTGAGAAGATGCCAAGGGGGGAAAAAAATTGTTTGCCTGGTTTCCATGTCGGATTTCCGCGATGCCCCTTTTTTGTTGTGTTATTGTTTTATCGCGCCGTTCTTATGAAGCTTATGCTTTATAGCAATAAATCATAAATCTCTCTCTCTTCTCTCTCTCTCCACACACACACCACACACACCCACACCACACCACACACACCACACAGAGTTTCAGTTTATCAAGGAGGCGTCATGCGTGCGGACTAGTCCTAACGCTAAACCAAATCTGCTAAGTTTTGAGACCACCAAGCTGATTTGAAAAATGTGGTAAAGTTAACAACTAAGTGAGACAATTATGAAGAAGAAATCACACACACCACACCCAACACAACCCCACACACCACACACACACACCACACACACACCGAAGTAACGTTCAGGAAAGAAAATTCGAAGGTTTACCTTTGACCCCCTGAACTTTCTGTCTAACTTCAAGAGAGGAACCTCTAAGGGTACCCCTGATGCTGACCCTAGCTATTCGACGTCCATGATGGGGCACTCGGATGTTTAAGACTCTACAAGGGGATTCAGTTTCAGTTTCAGTTTCTCAATGAGGCATCATGCGTGCGGACTAGTCCATTACGCTACACCCACATCCCTAAGTTTTGAGACCCGCTACGCCCTGATTTGAAGCTGTGGATAAATGAATTAAAACTAAGATGAGCAATTGAAGAAGAGGGTCTCGTGGCTACGACTTAGCGAATGTTGACCTACGCATTAGACCAACGCGCTACCCACCATGTGTTTTTTGTTTTGTTTTTGATGTGTGTGTAGTGAATGTAACGTGTGTGTATGATGTGTGGGGCCGGAATTTGTGTGTGGCGTGGGCGCATGTGTGTTGTGTGTGTGTGTGTGTGTTGTGTGTGTGTGTGGCCGCGCGTGTATGTGGTACGTGCGCGGCGTGTGTGCGCGTTTGTGTATGTATGTGTGTGTGTTTGTGGGTGTGTGTGTGTGGTGGTGTGTGTGTGTTGTGGTGTGTGTGCGTGCGTGCGTAGTGTGTGTGTGGTGGGGTGTGGTGTGTGTGTTGTGGCGTGGTGCGTGCGTGCGTGTGTTGTGTGTGTGTTTGTGTGTGTGTGTGGTGTGTGCGTGTGTGTGTGTGTGCCTACATGTATGTGTGCGTGCGTGTGCAGAAGTGCGTGTGCGTGTGTGTGTGTGTGTGTGTGGTGTGTGTGGTGTGTGTGGTGTGTGTGTGTGTGTGGTTTTGTGGGTTTTGTGGCACACGTATCTGCATATGGCCATATGTGTACATATCGTGTGTATGAGTGGTCTTTGTATGTGGCCGTGTACGCATGTGCGGGTGTGGGATTTGTGCGCTATGGGGGAGGGGTTGTGCGCACGGTTTTTTGGTGTGGACGTGCACTGCAACATGTGTATATGTGTGTGGGTAGGGGGGAAAACGTAGCGATACGTTCGTGTGTGTTGTGTGTGTGTGTGTGGTGTGGTGCGTTTGTGTGGTGTGTGTGTGTGTGTTGTGTGTGTGTGGGGGTTTTGTGTGGGTGTGTGTGTGTGAGGGGCGCCGCGGGGAAAGAGCTCAAAACTACGGTCAAGTGGCCCTGTCAAAATTTTGGTTTTTTGGGAAAACATCCACACGGGGCCCACCCCCGGGGATGACTTCTACTGCAGACTTTAAAAAAAAAAAATGGTCTTTTTTAAATATTAAATGTTTCCGAGGCGAAAAAATGAAGAATTCAAAGCCCCGGAAAAAACCACAACCCTCCCCGGGGGGGGTGTTGTGTGTGTGGTGTGTGTGGTGTGGCGTGCGTGCGTGCGGCGTGCGTGCGTGTGTGTGTGCGCGCGCGTTTTTTCCCATGAGAAGGGGGGTAACAATTATTTAAGTTGTCTTTTTCTTTTTAAACTTGTGCAAACTTTTTTTTTTTTTTTTTTTTTTTTCCTGTTTTCAGAACGTTTCCCTTTATGCATAATATTGATTGTTCGACAGAGATTTTTTTTCCTTTTTTTTTTTTTTTTTTTTTTCGGGGGGGGGGGGGGGGGGGGGATCAATGTTGGTGGTGAATATTTATAGACTAAATTTAACAAAACCCCCCTCTCTCTCTCTTCTCTCTCTCTCTCCCCCCTCTCTCTCTGGGTGTTAGCTACCTTCCCTTTTCCCCCCCCCTCCCTTTTTTCTCTCCCCTTCCCCCCTCTCTTTTCCTTTTTTTTCACCGAACACTGACAACTACAAACCATCTCCATTCCGGGTGTTTAAAAGGATTAAAAAAAATTTTTTTCAAAAACCACGAAAAAAATCCTTCACGCATTTTTTAAATTCGCACAATGGCTCTCACTGGCCCCCCGAGGGTAGCCCCTTTGGGGTGGAAAGAAAAGATGCCTATTTGGGGGGGGGTGGGAGGGGGGGGGGGGGGGGAAAAAAAAAAGGGAGGGGGGGTTTTTCGAGAAAAATTTTTCGGGGAAGAGAGAGAGAGGATGAGAAAAGGGGTATAGAGAAGGGAAGGGGGCGGGGCCGAAGAAGAATTGCGTGAGGGAAAGAATTTTTGGTTCCGAAAGTAATTGTAAACAGATGCAACACGTATGCAGTTTTAGGAAAAAAATCCATCCGCTTTCAATACAAAAAATGCACGCGATTGTTTGAAAATTCCCCCCGGGCTCGCTTTTAAACATTTTTTTTTTTAATT
>JAMYXO010001685.1:0-27975 GCA_033310375.1 Conus canariensis | reverse complement strand
GCATCTCAGGACAGCAGTCGACCAGCGTTACGACTGGAAGCACAGATGGTTGTAGAGGAGGATGGACTGGATCACCGACTGATAGAACAAGTTCAGGAAGGTGCTGTTGACCCTGAACTGTGGGAGCTTCCGCAGAAAGAAAAGACGCTGGTTGGCCTTCTTGCAGCACATGCCGATGTTAGGGGTCCACTCCAACTTGTCAATGACTTGCCGAAGTACCTGTAGGTGCGCACAATGCGCATTTCCCTCTTCCTTGATGACAAGTGGGTGGGTGCTGCTTGGGTTCCTGCGGAAGTCGATGACCATCTCCTCTGTCTTGGTGACATTGAGCTGAAGGAATTTCCTGTCGGACAAGTCCACCAACTTCCCGACTGCCTCTCGGTACATGGTTTCATGAGTCGTGCATCAGCCCTGTAAGTGACGTGTCATCTGCGAACTTGGTCTGCAGACTGCATGCCTCCTGGTGCGGCAGTCAGCTGTGTAGGTGGTGAACAGGGCATGCGACAGAACACCCCCTGTGGGGGCTCCTGCATGGTCACCAGGACATCGGAGACAACCTGGCCAACTACGACTTGCTGTGGTCTGTCAGTCAGGAAGCTGAAGATCCATTTGATGATCTCTGGGTTAAACAGCCATGGCAGTAGTTTCCCGACGAGGTGATGGGGCTGAATGGTGTTGAAAGCACTTGAAACCTCCACAGACAGAACCCTGGCGAACGTCCCGAGCCTATCAGGGTGCTGGTGGAAAGTGGTGCAGCATTGTCTGGATGGCATCTTCTGTGCTCCTACCTCTGGTGTAGGCGAACTGCAGTGGATCTTGATGGTCTTCAGTTTCTCCCTGAGATGCTTGAGGACAATTTCCTCAGTACATTTCATGGGGACTGATGTTAGCGCCCACTGGTCTGTAGTCGTTGAGCTGACTGAATCACTTTCTTCTTTGGCACAGGAATGATTGTGGATGACCTCCATAATCGCGAAACATGGCCTTCCTGAAATGATCGCTGGAACAGCTCTCTGAAGACATGGGCCAAGGAGTTGCTGCAGGTTTTCAGAGTCCTACTGCTGATGCTATCCGGACCAGAGGCACTTCTGCATTCAGCTTCCTGAACAGTCTGCGGACTTCCTCTTCATTGATGGTCACTGGGGATTCCAGGGATCTGGGGCACCGTGTCCATGGCCCGCTGCTGCTCAATGCTGAAGTCCCGCTTGTCAAAACGTGTGTAGAACACATTCAGTACATTGGCCAATCTCCTCTCGTCGTCTGCTCTCAGTTCAGCTTTCTTGAGCTGTACCCTGTTATGGCAGAGATGTTCTGCCAGCACTTCCTGGGGTCACCTTGCCGGAAGTTGTCTTCGAGTTTTGCAGAGTACTTCTTCTCCTCCCTGATCCTCTTGTCGATCTTCTTCTAGGTGAGCTGCATATTCCTGGTTTTCCTTTTCTTTCAGAGCTGACTTTCTCTCTTTTAGCAGCTGTTTCGGGTCCTTGGTGATCCAGGGCTTGGAGTTGGGTACGGTTTCCCCCATTGTCTGTAGTCCATGCCCACCAAAAGTTGTGTAGCTGGAGATCACGTCATTGTTTGTCTATGGGCTTCTTCGTCCGAAACACCCAGTCTGTTTATTAAAAAACGGCGGTGTGTGTGTGTGTGTGTGTGTGTGTGGTGTTGTGTGTGTGTGTTGTGTGTGTGTGTGTGAGTGGTGGTGGTTGTGTGTGTGTGGTGGTGTGTGGTTGTGTGTGTGTGTGTGTGCTACATGCATGCGTACATAGCTGCGTATATTTGTGCCTGTCCGTACGCCCCGGGAGCGTATACTATTAATTCTTTTGTAGTTTTTTCCCCTTTCTGTGGCCCAATATATCTGCAGGACTTCTCCAATGTGATTTGACCCCCTGATTTTTTAAAACAGAAAAATAGCAACAAAAAACAAATTTAAGTAAAAAAAAGGGGCTGGCAAGAATCTATATCTTTCCCTTTAATTCGTTGAGTGTAAAACACTACTTTATACAGCAAAGGAAAATGAATCTGAATTTATAAAAAAAAAAAAAAAACACCTACTTCTCCTGTCGAAAAGTTAAAATTTTTTTTTTTCGTAGAAAGTGTTTTCTTTGTAATGAATTCCCCTTCTGATCTGCATCCCGTTAGATCAGCTCCAACTTAGGGGGCATTGTCGTGGGCCAATATTTCCCCCCTTTTTCTACGGTGGTTAAAAATGAATTGTGTTTTTGTGCAATCTTTGTGACAGGCGCGCATAAAAGGAAGAAAAAAAAGACGTGAGATGACTGCGGCGGAAACTGCACAAACCTAAAGAAAAAAGGACTTTTCTGTCGTTGGCAAGAAGAAAAAAAGATAGGGGCAACAAAAAACAAAACAAACCCCCGGCTTTCGGCCCCTTTTTGGCCCTTCTTCTTCAGGCAGTTTAACCAACACTTAGAAATTTTCGAAACAAGAGCGAGCAATCAGCCACTTTTTTCGTGAATACTGGGCGCAAAATGAACCATTGAAGTCATTCACGCGTAGAAAATATTATTTCGACAGCCAAGGGAAGGAATTTAGATGATCTGTTCCCAAAATAATTATTCCCTTGTCTGAAAAGGGTCAGCATTTTTTTGAATAGAAAATTTTCTTTTTGTTTTTTAATCAATTCGCTGATTGGGGGCAAAAAGAAACTTTTCAAAAACTTAGTTTTATGCCAAAAAAATGAGTTAGAAGTTCTGAATCGAAAGGTTAAAATGTCCCTTTGTTGAAATTTTGTTCTGTCTGCGTTGATATCGGAAAAAAAAGAAAAAAAGAGAGAAAAGAAGGTACCGGGAAAGAACGATAAATGAAAAAAGGGAGTACAGAAGACTGGAAGGGAAAGAAAAAAGGAAAGATCGATAGAAGAAAGAAAGACAGACTTTCAAAAAAAAAAAAAGAAAAAAACACACCAAAAAAAAGGCCAAATGACGCAAAGTTCCCATCCGCGTCTAAAGGGAACAATGGGTTGCGCCATGGATCATCATTTGGAGTTGCAGCGCCCGCTGTGGCTAAAAGACCCTGACCCTCGGCGGAGTTGCTGCAGGTAAAGTCTCCGTCCATGTCTGTGGGTGCCGACGCCATTCTTTGCCCGTCGCGGTACTTCCGTTCTTCCCAGGGGGCCCATCTCCCTTTGTTTGCTCGTTTGCTTGATCCCGGGCCCTGATGGTGGACCGCCAGCTGACCCGGTCTGAAGCTCGTCCCCGGGTCTGGGGGTGGAGGTTGCCAAAGAAAACACAGAAATTTTCAATAACAACAACAAGAAGAAAAGACAGAAAGAAAAAAGATAGACCCGTGAGGATGTTTTCAAAGAAGAGAAAAATAGACAGAAAAAACTGCAAAATTGAAAGACAAACCCCAAACACAGAAAAAATATAGACAAAAACCCATAGAAAAAACATAAAAATGGGAAATAAATTTAAAAAAAATAATGAAAGAGGGACACAGAAGTTTTAAAAACAAAAAAACAAAACAAAACAAAACAAAAAACACAAAAAACAAAATCGAAAAAAAAAAAAAAAAGAAAAGAAAAAAAACAAAAGAAAGAGGAAAGAAATTACACAAAACAACCCAAAAAGGATAAAAAGACATAAAACTGATTTTGAACAGTAAAATGTGGAAAAATAATAAAGCGGACAAAGAAAAACTGAAGGTTTTTCAAGAAGAAGAAAAGTAAACAAGAAAATTTTTTTGGGTTGTTGCTTGGTTTCAAAAACTTTTTAAAAGGGTGCATCCAAGATCTGCCCTTTGCTACTCTCTCTCCTCTCCCCTTCTCTCTTTTTCCTCTCTCTCTCTCTCCTTCTCCTCTCTCTCTTGTGTGCTATTTTGTAAAAATTTGATTGCGTCTATCTCCCTTGGCTACAAAAAAAAAATTTTTAATGTGATAACAGATATCAAACAACAAAAAAAAAAAACTGATTTGGTTCGATCTTCATTCAGAGTAGTGTTACAATCGTTCTTATTCTGCCATTTTTTTTGTGTTGTGTGTTGTGTGTGTGTTGTGTGGTGTGTGTGGGGTTGTGTTGGGGTGGTTTGTGGTGGTGTGTGTGTGTGTGTGTGTGTGTGTGTGTGTTGTGTGTTTGTGCGTGTGTGCGCGCGAAAGCGCGCGGGCCGTGCATACATGCGTGCGTTGTAGCTGCATTTTCTGTACCGTTCGATTCGGAGTAACAGCTATAATTCTTTTGTATTATTTCCCTTTCCGTGACCAAAAATCATATTGGGGTCTCTCTTTCCACGTGTGTTTTAAAGCAGAAAAATAGCAACAAAAAAAATTTAAAAAAAAAAAGAAAAAAAGGGTATGGAAGAATCTATATCCCCCCCCCCCTTTAATGCATTTCACGCGTAGATACTTATATATTACAGCAAGGGAAGGAATTAAAAGTTCTGAATCAAAAAAAATTTTACCCTGTCTGAAAAATGGTCAACTTTTTTTTTTTAAATAGAAAGTGATTTCATTTCTAATAAATTTCTGAATGCCCATGCATTCCTTGAGAAAAACCCCAAAAATTAGTGACTTTGTCTTTGGGCCATATATTTCACCATTTTACTCTTTGTTTTTTAAATGAACTCTGTAGTGTTTGTGAAATCTTTGTGACTGAGGCAAAAAAAAAAAGAAAAAAAAAAAAAAAAGTGAGGTGACTGCAGGCGGAAACAAACACAAACTGACCCAGAAATGACTTTTCCCATACGGGACAAGAGAGAAGAAGAAGAAGGGGGGGGGGGGGGGGGGGGGGGTGGGGGGGGGGGGGAGGGAAAAAAAATGTAAAACAAAAATGAACGTTCGAGACCTCTTTCCCTTCTTCTTCAGGAAAGTTTAACCAAAAATTTGGGGACAATTCGAAAGAGAAAAAGCAATCAGTCACTTCTTTCTTGTAATCGGGGCACAAAATGAACCCTTTTTAAGTCAGTTCACGGTTTTAGAAATTTAGTTTATTCCCCCAAGGAAGGAATATTTCCCCTTGTCTGAATGGTCAGATTTAATAGAAAGTTTTCTTTCGTTTATTTGAATTCGCTGATTGCGCAAAAAGAAATCTATAAAAACACATTGGCTTAACCGCCGGGGGAAAAATTAAATTTTTAAATCAAAAGATTTAAAAGTTATTTTTGTTAAATTTTGGGTCTGTTGCGATGGTTTCCAAAATCACAACACACACACCCCACACACACAAACACACACCACACACACACACACCACACACCCCCCAACACAATGAACTTACCCTAGGCGAGCAAGTAAACGTTTTATTTTGTGCACCATTTTTTTTAATTAAACATGTTTTTTTTCCCCTTTTGTTCAGAAAATTGTTTACATACTGTGTCGTGTTTCTGGCTTCTCTCTTTCTCATTCCAAAATCAGCTTAACAAATGAGGATGTAAGGATTAGGGCAGTCAACATAAAATGTATGTTCGTGAAACTTTTCCCTAATGTCAATGTCCCCATCGGCTTTTGGTTTCCCCGGGACCCATGTTGAGTTTTCCCCCTCCCCTCTGCCGGGAAACAGACCGCCTGCCCCGCATGAATCGTACGTTTGGGGTTTTTGCTACGAGCCGGGAAAATTTTCAGCCACCCAAAATCGTTTCATCAGGGGCCTGTCAGCGTGTTCAATAGGGGGCCTGGGTCCCTTTTTTGGCCCCCCAAGTCCCATAACGAGAAAGAAAGGTCTGTGGTCCCCTTTGCTTCTTTCCTCCCTCCTTTTTACATCCTGTTTTCCCCTCCCAATCCCAGGGGAATGATTCTTTTACGCCAAAAACAGAATGGGAAAGGGGTTGCGCTTTTATTCACTTCACGAAAGTTTGAGGCATCCAATGGTTTTCATCATCGTGTCGCTGTGTTTGGATGTAGGTGGTGCCTAGAAGATCTGTGTTGGTCCGTCCTGTTGCATGTATTGACTGATGTGACCAAAGTGGAGTGTGTTGGGCGTAGGGGTGGACAACGGGAGTCATGGATGTTTCTCTTTAAAAGCGTTTACGGTGTGTCTGTCCTGGGTGTTTATAAAAAGACCACTCATGACACCCCTTTGTTTTGGGCCGCTCCCACGGCCTTTTTAGCGCCAGTGCACCCAGGAGTGGATTTTAAAGCTGGATTGGGGGAGCATTCAACCCCCAGGATCTCTGTGAGTCTAAAGCTTTCTCACCAGTGTGTTGTTTTGTTTTTGGAAAGTAGGCCATGAAACGGATAATTCTTGTCTGATCACTGCCAAGTAAGGACCGATACGCATAAAACATGAACTTTTTCTTGCTGCTCACCCCCAAGTAAGGCCGATACAGCAAAAACATGAATATTTCTTGTCTGACCACTGAAAAAGAAAGGCCAAAACAGCATGAACTTTTAAATATTTCTTGTCTGACTCCTGCCAAGTAAGGACGATACAGCTAAACATAAACTATTTCTGCCTTACTCCTCCCCAAAGTAAGGCCGATACAAAGTGAACATGAAACTGGTCTGGTAAACCCCCCAAGCAACAATCGTGTTTTGGCAGGGAACTAGTTTTTATCAACATAGGCAACATAAAAAAAATACATCTGCATGAACTTGACATAGTTCTCTGCTTCTAACCTGTCATCGCATTCATGGGGCCCAGTTTCCTAAAAATAAACTTTGACCTATAGTAGCTGTTCTACCGTTATATTGCCATTAAAGGGGACCAGCCCCCCATTAAATAAAGTATGACATTACCGGGGGAGCGGGTCCATTCGTTTTTTCGAACAAGCTTCAGCTGACCTAGTTCTGAGCCCACAGCTGACGCTTTTAAAGTCTTTATGAACAAGCTACAGCTCCCTTTTTTGAGCCCCACAGCGAGCATGAGGTCTGTATGAACAAGCTACAGCGACCTAGTTCTGAGCCCCACAGCTGATGCTTGAGGTCGACTGAACAAGCTACAGCGCCCCTAGTTTCTGAGCACCACAGCGTGTATGGGGTCTGTACTGAAACAAGCTAAGCATTTTAGTTCTGGCCCCACGTGTGCTATGAGGCTGTACTAACAAAGTCAGCTACCTAGTTCTGAGACCACGTGATGCTATGGGTCTGTATGAACAAGTACAGCGCCCTAGTTCTGAGCACCACAGCTGAGCATGGGGTTGTACTAACAACTACGCGACCTATTCTGGCCCCACAGTTTTATGCAATGAGGTCTTACTGAAAAAGCTACAGCTGACCTAGTTCTGGCACCACAGCTGATGAATGGGTCTGTATAAACAAAGCTACAGGCCTATTTTCTGGCACCCCCAGCTGATGCTATAGGTTGAGTGGATTATTTGTCCCTTTTTACGCCCAAAGGTCCAACTGAGAATCCCCGCGCCTTCCATGATTGACTGTCACCTCCCACGCGGCTAAAGATCTGTCCCAGTGGGGGCCCTGTTCCCCTTTGGAAATTTCTCCTTTTTCTTTAAAAGTCATTTTTTAAAGTTTTTTAAAGCCTTTTGGGAGGGTTTCCCCCTTACACACACGACACACACAACACAGCACCACACACAACCGCGCGCGCGCACACACACCACACACACACCCACACACACCAACCACCACACACCACACACACCCCCCACCACACACACACACCCCACACCTCAATCAATCAAATTTTTGCTGTCTAAAAATCGTTTTAGTGAAGGGTTGACGTTCTTTAGCGTAAAAACTCACACCCCCTACTGTTACCATCCAGGCATCTTCACCAACTCCTCCTCCTAAACAACCTACACTAAAAAACGCGGAAATTAAGCACACGACACGACACGATACTCAGCCGCACCAGACCACAGCCGCCGCGCGCGCCCACACAACCGCAGTACGCACGCACGCACACACCCCCAACCCACCACCACACACACAAACCAACACACAACACAAAAAACAACCACCACCAACCACACCACCACACACACCACACACTCTCTTCTCTCTCTCTTCCTCTTTTCTCTCTCTGTCGTCGTCGTCTTTCTTTTGTCTGTCTTATCTCTCTCCTTCCTCTCTCTCTAAAACACACACCCCCACAAAACACCACACCCCCACCACACACACACACCACACCACCCACACACACATTGCCGCATATCACGCACACACAGCGCGCGCGCGGCGCCCCAACCACAACACACCACCACACACACACACACAAAATTGCCAATTACACTAGCAAATATACCTATATATGCCGCGCGCCCCCAAACCCACACACACCACCACACCACACACACACACACCACCCCACACACACAACACTCCTTCTCTCTTCTCTCCTCTGTCGTCTGTCTGTCGTCTGTCTGCTGTCTGTCTGTCTTTTGTCTGTCTCACACACACAACACACCAACACACAAAAACACACACACACACACACTACACACAAAACACACACACACACACACACAACACACACAACCAACACCACCACATAAACGCGCGTGCGCGCCACAAAAGAAAACAGAGAGGGGGGGAGACAGACAGACAGACAGGAGGAGGAGGAGAGAGAGAGAGGAAAAGGAGAGAGAGAGAGAGGAGGAGAGAGAGAGAGAGACGTTGAAGATAAATTGTTTTCCCAAGTAACAGAAAAGCAAACACATGCTTCTTTTTTATCGGCGCTTCCCCGCTAAGGGATTAACTTACATACTAGCAACATTTTGACGCGAATAATGACATAAAAAGTGGATTTGTACTTTCCCCATCGTATTAATGCATAGTTTCATTTATGAAATGAAAAAAAACAAAAAAAAGAAACAAAAATAAATGAATTGTTACGAAAAAGGAAAAAACAGACTGCACATGTCGCGACCGTCGTGAGTGAGCTCTCCCCCCGGAGGGGGCCCCCCATCCATCCCAACGACGCCCCCATGGATAAAGAGCCCCGACAGAATTAAACCAAGGCCCCAGCGTGGAGAGGACACGAAACGGGTACCATGAGAGCAGGGGATGAAGGGCCCCAAAAATGTGAGATTTTATGCTGATCGAGAGAAAGAGGATGAGAAGAGATGCAACAGTTTTTTCCCCGGGTTTGGAATGCGACAGGGGTGTTGTCTACGCTTACTTTTATAAAATCTCGGGGTCAATCAGGCCCGGAGTACAGACACCCGTCGTTTGTCAGAAACGGAGCAAAAAACTCTCATGACCATCCATTCGTGGTTTAAACTCGACTGGTGGTTGTTTCCCAACTGGGTCCCTAGCAAACCACCTTTGGGAAGGGGCCGGGCGGGCAGAAAAAATCCCAAAATGACCTTTATAGGAATAGAACCCCGACCTCCCCTCCGGGAATCGGGAACGCTGACCACTTCGCCCGGGGCTGGTGAAACAATTTCACTTGCCCCAAAAAATTTAAGCATGTTCCTTTCGGACCTTCGCCCAACCTACACATTTTTCAAAGGCGAAGAACTGGAACACGTGGCTAGTGAGACCCCTTGTGCATGATGTGCTAGAACACGTGGGTAGGAGACCTCCTTTGCATGATGTGCTAGAAGAACCGTGGGTGGGAGCTCCCCTGGCATGTGTGCTAAAAACACGTGGCTAGTGAGCCTTTCCCCTCTGATGTGTGCTAGGGAACACGTGGCTGAATTTTACCTTTTTGGCATGATGTGCTGAAGAAAACCCTGGCAAATGAGACCTCCTCTGTCATGATGTGCTAGAAGAACCGTGGTGGATAGACCTCTTTTGTGCATGATGGCTGAAGAACAGTGGCTGTGAGACCCCCTCTGTGCATATGTGTTAGAAGAACCGTAGCTAGGAGACCCCTTTTTGGGTGATGTCGAGAAGAACCGTGGCTAGTGAGACCTCCCTGTGCATGATGTGTAGAAGAACCGTGGCTAGTGAGACCTCCCCCGTGCAATGTGTAGAAAACACGTGGTAGTGGAAACCCCCTTGTGATGATTGTTAGAAAAACACTAGCTAGAGAGGGCTCCTCGTGATGATGTGCAAAAAGAAAAAAAGTGGTGTGAGACCTATCGTGCAGATGTCTAGAACCTGGCTAGAGGACCTCCTCTGGCATGATTTCTAGGGAACACGTGGCTGTGAGACCTCTGTGCATGATGTGCTAGAACACTGGCTAGGAGCCCCCTTTTGCATATGTGCTAGATGAGAGGGTGCCCCAAGGAAATTTAGTTTGCTGTTGGGCCCCATGCCTGTTTTAGATAGAAAATTCACTGTAGGAATCAATCTCTTCTGTCTGTCTGTTTTTGTCTCTCTCTCTCTCTCTCTCTCCCTCTCCAGTCTCCCTTCCGACTCTCTCTCTCTCTCCCCCCTCTCTCCGATTTGTGTGTCTCTATCTTTTGACTCTCCCCTCTTCCTTCTCTCTTCTCTCTCCTTTTGTATTTGTTATCTCTTCTCTCTTCTCTCTCTCGTCTGTATTTGTGTATCTCCTGTCTTCTGCTCTCTGTCTCTCTCTCCTCTCTCTCTCCTCTCTCTCTCTTCTCTCTCTCTCTCTGTATTGTGTCTCTCTGCTCTCCCTCTGTCTCTCTATTTGTGTTCTCTCTCTCTCTCTCGCCCCCTTCACTCTCTGTATTTGTTTCTCCTCTCTTCTCTCTCTCTCTCTTCCCTCTCCTGTATTTTGTATCTCTGTCCTCTCTCGTAATGTGTATCTCTGTTCTCTGTCTTGTATTGTGTTCTCATCTTTGACTCTTTCTCTCTCTGTTTTGTTATCTCTGTTCTCTGTCTCTGTATTTTGCTCTCGTATCTCTCTCTCTCCTGACTTGTGTATCTCTATCTTTAACCCCTCTCTCCCCTTCTCTTTTTCTTCTTTCCCCTCTCGTATTTGTGTACCCTGTCTCCTCTGTGTATTTGTGTATCTCTATCTCCCTCTCTGTAATTGTGTATCTCTGTCTCTCTGTCTTGTATTTGTGTACTTTATCTCTCTACTCTCTTTTCTTCTCTGTATTTGTGATCTTTCTCTCTCTCTTTTTTCTCTCTTCTCCTCTTTTTCTTCTCTTCCCTTTTTGGTTTCTCCTCTCTCTCTCTCTCTCTCTCTCTTCTCTCTCTCTCCAAAGGGGTGTATTTGGTATCTCTGTCTCTGACTCTCTCTTTCTGTATTTTTTGTATTCTGTCCTTGCTTTCTCTCTCTGTATTGTGTATATCTCCTGATCTCTCTCTTGACCAAGATGGCGGATGCGGGGATCGGGAACGTTTAACCCTCTGCAAATTATTAATTTCATGGCTATATGTCACAACGTTTTTTAATTTTGTTACGGGAATGTATGAGTTCACTTTAATCAAGGTTAAGTACCGTCACCCATCGACCTTTAGCACATCATTTACGAAAAACACCATTGTAAACGTTGGGGGCCCCGTATCATCAGTTGAAAATCCAAAACAAATTCAAATAAATCGAGATATTTCAAAAAAGTTTTTCCAACATGCTTCCATCCGTCACGAAAATGTCGCAAATTTTAAATGATCGCGCATCCAACGGCTTTTTATGAAAAAAGCTTGTGCAAGTTGATGTAGTCTTTTGATTTACATTGCCAAAACAAAACGATGAATAAAGAATAAGAATTATGCTGATTTAACGAAATCGTTCCAAGTTACAAAATGAATCTCTCAAAACATTTAAAAATTATAAAAATGTCTAGCCCACAAACCAAACATCGCCTCTCGGGAATCTTCCCCAAATGGTTGTGGAAATTTTGGGTGATCTGCGCTCTGGCCCCCCACCCAACCCCCTAGCCTTTGGGCCCGTCCGTAGACCCCCCCCCCCCCCCCACCCCCCCCCCCCCCCCCCCCCCTTTGAGTGAAATTTTCTGATACTTTGTTTATTTTAAAATTTTATGACATTTGTTCCCCGCTGTAACCCGGGTTTTTTAGGGTATACGAGCGTTACACTATAGTAACCCACCGATGGTGATTAATAGGGGGGGTTATTTTAAGTCTCTTAAATCAAATTTTTCTTAAGTACTTGTATCAAAAATTTGGGACCAAAACTAAGAATACTGAAAAGGCTATCGCTCTGGACATTTCAAACCCCTCAAGGAATGCGGAACATGTTCTTTCGAACAAAAATTTAAAATGCATATGAAAACACAGTACGTTTCAAAAAACAATTGAAGGTAATGACATGTCTTGAGTACAGATAAAAAAAAACCTCCACCCTTTTTTTGCTGAGTCACACCATCTTGAAAAGACAGCATCAGCCAAGCTGCCCAAATGAGGTGGGCTAGTTTTTTGCTCGAAGAGCACGGTTGTGTGTTTTTCCAGCAAAAACTTTCTCCATTGACCCCTCGCACAGACGCAATGAATGACACCAGCAAGACCGTTCCCCTCACTTTTTCCAACGCGCCCAAAGGGAAAGAGCAATTGTATGGAAGCTTCCCAGTCTGACAAATGTCTTGGAAAAGTTGTTCTGCCCCCACCAAGTTTTTTGCTTTCCCTTTCTATTGCTAAGTCAATGTAAATAATGTTTACTTGCCCCCCTTGCTTTGCGCTGCCTGTGACATTTGAGGCATGGGACTGTGGAATTTTTTGTGATGGGGTGGGGGATGGGTGGCTGTAGTCAACAGTAGACTGCTCCTTTCTATCCCTTTTCTCCTGTGGAGACACCCATCCTCCCCATCCAGGACCAGTTGATTTCCACTTTTGGCCTCAAATCGGAGAAAACCCAAAAAAAAGTCAACAACTTTGCTTTGTAGACTGCCTTGGGTTTGAGAAATGGTGTCGACAACATTCAAGTGGGTTCTGCCTTTTCTTTTGCAAAACCCCGGGTAGTACGTGTTTCTTGTTCAGACTGCATGGGCTTGGTGGTTTTTTAGGAGAGGAGATGTTCTGTTTGGAAGGAAAAATGTGTCAGCACTGTGTCTCCTTCACCTCTTGAATAACATGTCATGGTGGAGTTGGTGGTGTCACTCCCGAAAGGGTTTCTTTGTTTAGGTCAAAATTTCCCAGCAGAAAAAAATCACTTTGTTCTGTTCCAAAATCACCGTTTTAGGCAGAAGCTACCACGATGTACAGAGTTGGCCTAGCCGTCTCAAGCCTACAATTGTTTTGTTCCAGCAACGTGTTCAAAAGATTTAAAAAACTTAGAAATTCAGACTACCCGTAAAATTTGAAAACATTTCCCAAATAGATGTTTTTGGGCATTTTCCACTTTTCCCCCGCAAAATTTTGCCCGGCCCATGGAGGTGCTAATCGGGGGTTTTGTTTTGTCCCAGTAACTTTTTCCAGACAGCAGGTTTTGGGGAAAAATTTTGGAACGCTGGAGATGGACAGCATCGATGAAGGTACTTGTGATGGGGCCAGGATGTCGGTGCAGCTCTAAAAGCATCCAAGAGGCGACGAAGGGGCTATGCGATCCCAAGTCGCCTTTCTTCGAAGTGCTGACACAATCGCTGTTTCCCAAATGCCTGACCCCGGGCAAGTTCGTCACAATAAACAATTACTGCGATGGTTTGGAGCCCAAAAATTTTTTTCTTTAAGCCAAAATTTTTCATTATCTTTTCTGCGTTTTTTAAGTCTTTTATCCGGGTTGTAGAATCAGGGGAATGTGTTGCATGTATCCACAGTATTCTCTCCATGGTCTTCCTCCACCGCGCCCTCGCAAGGCATTTTCAACGTACTCCCTAGTACTCAAAAGCCCTTCCCCTGGCCTGTAGTGCCAACAGATGCTGGCTGTGGAGTTTCGCTGCCGCCTTTAGATCTCACTTTTGTCTTTTCCTGCAAACCCTCATGTAGTGAGTTCCGTGCTACCCGATTACTCTTTATAATGAGTGAAAAAGTCATCATGCGTAAAATTTTTGCTGCTCCCTTTTTAGGGGCTGTTCTGCCGTCTTGGTGACCCCTTTTACAAGTTTGCAAAACATGCCTCCTTTTGAAGCTTTCTTCCTGAATTTTTTGTTGCCAAAAATACACTGTCGTTTGGAAGCAATAGGCCCGTGTACAACAGCAGCCTCTTTGATTTAGTGGTCCCCCCAAAATTCTTCAATCTCTGTCCTGTTTCCTTTTCCCGGCAAATTTCACATTGGAAACCGTGCATAACGCTTCGTGATAACCATGGCGGTAAAGTCCATACTTTCTGGAAGCAAACACAAATTGATCTGTCTATGACGCTCCTTTGAAGACTCTCAAGGGGAGACTTCTGGATGGTTTTTTTTTTTTTTTTTTTTTTTTTTTTTTACTTTCTTCAGTTTGTGGGGTTTTATAGTTTCTTTTTTTTCTGTTTTTTTTTTTAAATGAATTACCAAAGTTCTCCCCTCTTTGAACATTTTCCTTTGCATTTTGGGTGTGCTTTTAAAGGTCACTGGTTTTTATCTGCCATGGTGCAAATTGAATTCACCAGGAGAAGAGACGCTTTTTTTTTACAGTGAGTTAGGGCTGCCCCCCTGCCCATTCCCCCAAAGATCGAAACAAGACGGTTAAAAACAATGATACTATAATGCGGCAAAGCGGTTTTCCCTTTCATACACTTTGTCAAAAATTAGTGGGAAGTACGCGAACTAAAAAAAGCAACGACCAAAACAGCGGTTTTTCCAAAGCCGGACACAAGTCAGGGTTTTTTTCGCAACCCCAAACAGAAAAGTGCATCTTGCGCTGTGACAGCGAGTACCACTGCTTTACTAATCTAGGCAACATGCTTAGCACAGGAGTCGGGCCCAAATAATGAGCACGCGCAGTAGACGGGATGGGCCGGGTGTGTAGAAGATGGTGCCCTGAACGCTTTACCTCACACACCACCACCCCACACAACACACACACAACACAACGAGGTGGGATGGGGGTGGGTGGGTTTACTAAGGACATGCATACGTCATTGCAGACAGAGATCACAGTAAAGCACACAATGCATGCCCCATGATGCTTTGTATGTTAGTTTCTTTACAAAAACAAAATTTTTCGACAAGAAGAAGAAAATACACAAGCGCCTTCGTAAATAGGGTACTTGAAAAAAAGACCAAAAAAAAAAAAACCCTGGCATTATTATTTTTTTTAAAGACCAGTTTTCTCCAAAACACTGGTTCTGTTAGAACTCTGACCACTGAGAACATTTCCTCAAAAGCGCTGTCGTAAACGCCCACTTTTTGTGCCCACCCATGTGACGTTATTAAAGGATTTTTTTCAGATTTTTTCGTTTGAAAATCATGATACAAAAACGAAATCTTACTAGGGCCCAAGTGAATATACGTGTTTTGTGATACAACTGAACTGTGGAGACAAAATACAAGAAAAAGCGTGGATAGGGGTCGGCCCGCTCACTTGCAGGGGGAACAGAACAGCGCACAGCTGTGGTTGAGTGGTACGCAGATTTCAGCTGCATGCGATTTGGAGGGCCCATGCACAACATCATCCATACCCTGACTGGCGAAACAGCTGTGTTTTTTGGTGGGAAGGGCCCTTTCCCCCCTTCCCCCGGCTTTGGTGTGCCCCAAGGGTCCGTTTTGGGCCCCCTTCTCTTCTCTCGTATATTCAACCTCTATCTATGGTCATTGAGGGGAAAACGGAATTCCCCCCATCTAAATTTGCCGATGCCACCCACTGCACGACGCTGCTAACCCGCTGCTTCCAACTTTTGGTATCGGAATTTGAACTGGGTTTCCCAACTGTTAAATCATGGATGCTTAAAAATAACTTAAGCTAAATAGTTCATTGGGTTTGGGCCCGTGCTTGTTTTTTCCCCCACTATTAGATTGTTCGTTATGTATTTGTCTGACTTTTTTCAAGTTTTAAAAAGGGTGTGCCAGTCTTGAATAAAAGTAACCCCGTGTTAGGTTTTTTATGGGAGCAAAAAATACCCAAACTTGTTTACTGTTTAAAGCTTAAGCTAAATGATGAAAAAAACTGAGGCTCTGTGGCAGCACCTCGTTCTGTTTTGGATCGCATTTTCTGAAAAATCTATTCAAGCTGGAACCAACAAAATTCCTTTGAAGACAGTGTGAGGGATTGGGTGTCCACTTGGTAGTACGCTGTCCTTGAATGTCCAGATCGGTCACCTGTGTCGTTCAACCTATTTGGCTTTGAGAAAGATCGCGTCAATTCGTCATATCTTACCAAAGGGACTGCCCAACTTATCTGTTCCCTCATCATGTCAAAACTCGATTACTTTTAAAAAGCATTCTTGCCGGTCTTCCGCTGTCGTTTTTAACCGACTTCAACGTTTACAAAACAACGCAGCCAGACTTGTTTTCCAAAAGTCCAAAGAAACCCACATACACCTTGTTTGTTAGATACATTGGCTTCCCATTCATGCGCGCTTTCCCAGTATAAACTCGCAACACTTGCCTTCCGACACTTTGATGAAACATTGCCTGTTATCTTTCCAACACACTTGTCACTTATCAACCCTCTCGCCACTCTCCGCTCTAGCAGTGACAAACTTCTCAAGCTTCCCCAATGAAACTGAAATCCTTTGGCCAACGTTCTTTCAGTTATCAACCCCCCCTTGTCTGGAAACTCCCTCCCCTCCCAGCCCCGCCTCTTCAAGGATTTCCCCTCTGCGTTCAAATCTGGTCTCAAAACGCATTCTCTTCAGAAGTCCTTTTGTCTTTCTACATAAGCGTACGGTTAATGCGTGTTTCCATGCATTCTCCATCCTTTTCCCTCTTGTATGTGCACGCGCGCTTCGTCCCTGAATGCTTATTGTATTTTGCGTGTGTGCGTTTGGTGTGTGTGCGTTTATGCGCGTGGGTTTTTTGTTGCTTTTCGTATTGAGTTTGCCCTTTGTGTGTGTGTGTGGTGTGGTGTGTGTGTGTGTGTTGTGTGTGTGTGTGGTGTGCTGTTGGTCTGTCTGCTGTCTGTCTGTCTGTCTGTCTGTGGGTGGGGGTGCTCCCTTCTGCATGTTTTATATTTTTATCCCGTGCAGTGTTCACGAAATTTGGGAGGGGGTGGGTGAAGGGGGGTGGGGGGATGGGGGAGGGGTTCTTTTCTTCTTTTTCCCCAAATTCTTGTCGAGCGTTGTTCATTTTTAATGTCATGTGTTTGGGGTGGGGGTGTGTTGTGTGTGGTGGGGGGAGGGGGGGAGGGAGGAGGTGGGGGGAGGATAGGTGGGGGGGGGGGGATGTGGCTTGTTCATCTGTTTTGTGTTGCTTTGTGACTTTGTTTTGATGCCTTTTTTCAGTATTGTGAAATTTGTTTATGGAAACTTTATTTTTCCTGTATTGTGAAGCGCTCTGAGGATGAGTCTTCTTCTCTCATCGACGAGCGCTATATAAGCTCGATTTATTATTATTATTATTATTATTATCTCTTTTTGTAAAATACCAGCAGCATAGTGTGCAGATTTATTGGGGAAATTTGTTTTAGATGTCATTCACGAAAACCTATGAGATATCAAGCAGATTATTGTGACAAAACAGAGAGTAAACACCCTACCCATAATGCTAAATACAAGGCGCAAAGGGGGAAAAAACACACTATTAATGCAGCTCTCAATGCCAAAAAAACCCTGTTTACCAGGGGTAACATGTCAATTGTTTCCTCCCATATCAAAAGCTTTCTAAAAAACCCCAAGTCAAAATTCCCCCCAGAGGCGGGGGGGGTTTTTCCACCCCTCCAGACCAAGGTCTACCAGAAAGGGGTACGTCAGCCTCCTGTCCCTTCTGTGGTGGATCGCACGAATGGCCCAGCTCCCCTTGGTCTGCGGCCGTCTCTTGCTCTTTGCCAGATTACTGAACCATTTCCCCACGGCTAGCGTGCTGTAGCCTTCTTCAGTTTTAGATCTTCCTCTAATCTGCTTCAAACGCTGGATCGTTGCAGAGTTTTAATCTTCTGCTGTCACCTTTCAATGCCTGCTGCCGTTGTTCCCGATCTTGCCAAAGATCAGTGTTGTCGGTGACATTAAATGTTTAGTTTAGTTGTCACGAAAAAGGCAGTTCATTGGTCAACGGTAACATGGGACTTTACTTGGAGATATTCGCCAATAAACCATGGATACAAGGGACATAACAACAAACGAAACTTAGGATTTGTTAAAGACGTCACAAAATATTTTTCGTTCTATTTATTTATGAGCTTGTTCCGTCACACACCCCCACACACACACACACACACACACACACACACACACACACACACACACAAAACACACACAAACCCAGTTTGGTTGTAGAGGGGATGGATGGAAGCACGATGGTTGTAGAGGAAGTTGGACTGGATCACTGACTGATAGAACAAGTTGGAGGGTGCTGTTGACCTGAACTGGGGGAGCTTCCGCAGAAAGAAAAGACGCTGGTTGGCCTTCTTGCAGCACATCCCGATGTTAGGGGTCCGCTCCAACTTGTCAATGACTGTGCCCGAAGAAACTTGTAGGTGCGAAACAATGCGCACTTCCTCTTCCTTGATGACAAGTGGGTGGGTGCTGCTTGGGTTCCTGCAAAAGTCGATGACCATCTCCTCTGTCTTGGTGACATTGAGCTGAAGGAATTTCCTGTCGCACCAGTCCACCAACTTGCTGACTGCCTCTCGGTACATGGTTTCATCAGAGTGTACATTCAGCCGGGAAAGCGACGTGTCATATGCGAACTTGATCTGCAGATTGCATGCCTTCCTGGTGCGGCAGTCAGCTGTGTAGATGGTGAATAGGGCATGCGACAGAACCCAACCCCCCTGTGGGGCTCCTGCATTGGTCACCAGAACATCAGAGACAACCTGGCCAAACTACGACTTGCTGTGGTCGTCAGTCAGGAAGCTGAAGATCCATTTGATGATCTCTGGGTTAACAGCCATGGCCAGTATTTTCCCCGGGACGAGGAGAAGGGGCTTGATGGTGTTGGGGGGCCCACTTGAAAATCCACAGACAGAACCCTGGTAAAACGTCCGAGCCTATCAGGGTGCTGGTGGAGGTGATGCGCATTGTCAGGATGGCATCTTCTGGGCTCCTACCTCTGGTGTTAAGGCGAACTGCAGTGGATCTTGATGGTCTTCAGTCTCTCCCCTGAGATGCTTGAGGGACAATTTCCTCAGTACATTTCATGGGGACTGATGTTAGCGCCACTGGTCTTTTAGTCGTTGGCTGATGATCACTTTTTTTCTTTGGCACAGGAATGATTGTGGATGACCTCCATAATCGCGAAAACATGGCCTTCCTGAAATGATCGCTGGAACAGCTCTCTGAAGACAGGGGCCAAGGAGTTGCTGCAGGTTTTCAGAGCCCTAAATGCTGATGCTATCCGGACCAGAGGCATTATGACATTAGCTTCCTGAACAGTCTGCGGACTTCCTCTTCATTGAGGGTTTCACTGGGGATCCGGGGAGCTGGGGCCACCGTGTCCTTGGCTCGCTGCTGCTCAGTGCTGAAGTCCCGCTGGTCCAAACCGTGTGTAGAACACATTCGTACATTGGCCAATCTCTCTCATCATCTGCTTTAGTTCGCTTTTTTGGGGCCCTTTGTACCCTTTATGGCAGAGATGTTCTGCCAGCATTTCCCTGGAGTCCCCTTCCGGAATTTTGCCCTCGAGTTTTGCAGATTTATTTTCTTCTCCTCCCTGATCCTCTTGTCGATTCTTCTTCTAGGTGAGCTGCATATTCCTGGTTTTCCTTTTCTTTCAGAGCTGACTTTCTCTTTTTTTAGCAGCTGTTTCAGGTCCTTGGTGATCCGGGCTTGGAGTTGGGTACAGCTTGATCTCCATTGTCTGTATTTACCATGCCCACGCAAAAGTTGATGTAGCTGGAGATCACGTCAGTTGTTTGTCTAGTGGGCTCTCATCGTCCAGAAACAGCCCCAGTCTGTTTATTCAAAACAAGGGGTGTGTGTGTGTGTATGTGTGTGTGTGTGTGTGGTGGTTGTGTGTGTGTGTGTGTGTGTGTGTGTGTGTGTGTTTAGTGTGTGTGTGTGTGTGTGAGTGTTGTGTGTGTGTGTGTGTGTTGTGTGTGTGTGTGTGTGTGTGTGTGTGTGTGTGTGCTACATGCATGCGTACGTAGCTGCGTATATTTGTGCCTGCCCGTACGTGGGGAGCGTACCAACTATAATTCTTTTGTAGTTATTTCCCTTTCTGTGGCCCAAAACTCATATCTGCAAGACTCTCATCCACAGTGTGATTTGAAGCTGCCTGATGTTAAAACACTAAAATAGCAACAACAAAAAAATTTAAGGAAAAAAAATAACGGTACTGGCAAGAATCTATATTCTTTCCCCTTTAAATTCAGTTGACGTGTAGAAACACTACTTTATACAGCAAAGAAAAAACAAATATTCTCCTGTTAAAAATGTTCAGTATTCTTTTCGATAGAAAGTGTTTTCAGTTGTAATGAATTCGCTGAGTGATCATGCATCCCCGTTAGATCAGCTCCAAGCATTAGTGGCATTGTCGCTGGGCCAATATTTCACCCTTTTACTACGTGTGGTTAAAATGAACTCTGTAGTTTTTTGTGCAATCTTTGCTGACAAAGCGGCATAAAAGGAAGAAAACAAAACTGACGTGAGTAAACTGCAGGCGGAAATGACAAAAACCCTAACAGAGAAAGGACTGTTCTGTACGTTGGACAAAAAAAAAAAAAAAGATAGGGGCAACAAAAAGCCCAAAACAAAACACGACGCGTTTCGAGACCTCTTTGGCGTTCTTCTTCAGGCAAGATTAACCAACACTTGTGACAATTCAAAACAAAGAGCGAGCAATCAGCCACTTCTTTTCGTGTAACTACTGGGCGCAAAATGAACCCATGAAGTCAGTTCACGCGTAGAAATATTAGTTTTGACAGCAAGGGAAAGGAATTAGATGTTTCTGATTCCAAATAATTACTTCCCTTGTCTGAAATGGTCTGCATTTGTTTGAATAGAAAAGTTTTCTTGTTGTCTTTTGTAGTGAATTCGCTGAATGGGAGTAACGATTCTACCAAAACATTAGTTTGTACTGTCAAGGGAATGAATTTAGAAGTTCTGAATCGAAAGAGTTAAAATTTCCCCATTTGTTGAATTTTGGTCTGTCTGCGATTGATATCTGAACCCACACCACCACAACACACACACACACACACACACACACACCACAACACACACACACACTGGTGCATGGCAACCTTTCAACTCAAAATGGACACGCTTAAAACGCCGTCTTTTTTCAGTCTCCAGGGTACACCATTGCAAAAAACGTAGAGTATGCTGGTGATTCATGGAACTCCTGGGCCAAACAGATACGTTAGAATGGTTTCAGACATCCAGGGGACCAAACCAGGTGTACCGTGCATAGACTGCGCTATGTACTGTTCGGGGGCAGGGGCATTCCCCCCCAGATGTGGATGCGTCCCACCTCTGCCCAAAAAACCCATCTGATACTGCCAGACACATCAGTTTGGAGCCCAGTACAATAACTATCAGAAAAAATTTCCTGTGTAGCAGAGGGTCATTGCTCAGGTCACGGCCTGTACCCCCAATGCCTTCTCCACCTCCAACTGTAAAGGGGACAGCCAGGCGAGGAGGAAAGCCAGTTGTGTTTGGTACTTCTTTTCAAAGCCCAAGTTCTCCGCTCAGATTACAGTCTTGGGGAATCACATCTACAGGTGTGAACAGACTGAAACGCCTGCTGTTCAGTCATGACAAAAAGAGTTCATGCTGTTTGGTGTTTTCATCGCAATAGAGAAAAATAGGACACAAACTCGTTTACTGCGGGTTCATTTCTCGATGTTAATCACCACAATGTCTTACAGCGACAACGTTATCCGTGTGAATGTTTCATATTATTCCTTGGGTTCTGAAGTTGTCATCCCTAGTCTATGATATGTTGGAGTGCTTTGAACGGACGGCGAAGCAGAGAACACGGAAGTACTACAGAAGCACAAACTTGGGGTCAGTTCCTGCTTCACCAGGCCGTTTGGTCTGCGGCACCGTGTTGCTGACACCCACACTCACACATATACACACACCTACAAAATACACACACATTACACACACACACACAAAACAACACACACACACACACCACACCCCAACACACCACAACACCACAAACACAACCAACACTATTATTGTTATCTTGTCAGAAAAAACGTCAAGAATAAGTTAAGATGACAATTAGGTCCGTAATTTACTGATTGAACCTGACACATAAGACATCTTCAGCACTCTTTAATGGCATTTCACTAATTAAGAAGGAATTTGGGCAAAAGCAATATCCCAGACAAACGTGATAAAAAGAAACACACACAACCCCACACACCACACACAACACACACAAAACACACACACACACACACACTACACACACACACACACGCACACACACACACACACACCATACACACACCACACCCCAACCCCACAACACCCCACACACACACACACAACACATACACACACACACAAAACACACACCACACAACACACCCAACACACACACAAACACACACACACACACCACCACACACACACACACACACACACACACACACACACACACACACACACACACACACAACACACAAATGTAACACAGCATGAGAAGATCAAACAGACCGAGAGGAAATACGGGGAGTCAGACAGACAGACAGACAGACAGACAGACAGACAGGGGCACAAGAGACACAAGAGGCACAGCGACGAGTACAGACAAAAGAATGAGACAATTTTTGATAGACAGAAGAAAGAAAGGGGGGGATTACGAAATGACAGCAAAACCCAAAAACAGCAACATGGACAAAGACATCCAGCAAAAATAGGAAATAACTGACGAACGACTTTTTTAATACAGAAATCAAAAGAGAAAGATACAAAGGAAAGAAAGGAACTTTGAAAGTTGGGGGGGGGGGGGGGGGGCAGAAGAAAGAAAAAAGGAGAGAAAACAGGATAAAACCGGAAGAAAGAACCCAAAGAAGGGGTAAAGAAGAAATGGGAAAATAGGAGAAAGAAGAAAAATCGATAGATAAAAAAAAAGACAACATCAACCCAACAAAAAGAAAGAAGCGCACACCGAAACAAGGCACAATTGACACAAAGTTGCCATCCCTCTGTTTTGGAGAGGGCAATGGTGTTGTGCTGCAGGTGAAGTCTCGTCATCGTGTTGTGGGTGCCGACGCCATTTTTTTGCCCGTCTGCGGCGCCTCCGTTTTCCCACTGGGCCTCTCTCTCTTTCTCTGCTCGCTTGCTTTATGCCGGCCTTGATGGTGGACCGCCAGCTGACCCGGTCTGAAGCTGCTGTTCCAGGTCTGTGGGTGGAGGTTGCCAAAGACAAACACAGAAATTTTCGACACAACAACAACAAGAAGAGTACAGAAAGAATGAAAGGGAGACACGATGAGGATGTTTTCAATAAAGAGAGAAATGACAACAAACAACGCAAAATTGACAAGGGCATGAACATAGAAATGGTCAATGAAGTACAGAGAGAATGAAAGACGGACACGAGCAAGTTGAAGAGAGAGAGAGAGAGAGAGGAGAGAGAGAGGAGAGAGAGGAGATGAGAGAGAGAGAGGAGAGAGAGAGAGAGAGAGATACAACAAAGCAACTCCCGAAAAGGATACAAAGACATAAAAATGAATTTTTGAACAGTAAAGTATAGGAAAAATGATAGAAGATGGACAAAGAAAAACAGGAGTTTTTCAAGAAGAAGGGAAAAAAGAAAAAAGAAGACGCTCAACAAGAGAACGTTTTTGGTTGCTTGTTTGTTCTTTCGTGGGCAAAAAACAGTTGCTGTATTCGCCCCCCGTTTATCTCGTCTGACCTAACTGGCAGACCACACAACGTACATCTTGTTCCGCTGGTTTTCTCCCCGAGTTTTTTTCTCCCATCGGGAGGAGGACGCTGGCTATTCTGTCATAGAAATAACACCACGGTTCAATGGGAACAGGTCGACCTCAAGCTCTTGCCCCCACCCTCGGCAGCGCAAATTTTTCGCTTTTTGAGTGTGCTTGTTTGTTTTTTTTTCCTTTTCGTGGGAAGCGAAGATAATGCCGAGTACACTGCTTTCCCTCCGAACCGTTTTATGCATGCGTGCGTGCGTGCATGCATGAATGTGTGTCTGTTTCTCTATGTGTATGCGCGGCGTAGTGCATATTGGTGCCGGTTGTTCGTCGGAACATACAGCAAGATTTCTTTGTAATTGTTTCCTTTGAAAGTGATGGTGGTGGGTTTTTGTTCAAAAAGGAGCAAGAGATGCTGTACGTATTGTTTTAATTACTGTTTACGTTTCCTGCCCCATTTTGGATTTCTTTTCAAATTAGAAACCAAAATTAAAACAGAAGTTATAACATTTTTAAAGAAAAGAAAGCATTAAAATACGAGGAATTTGCTAAAACAAAAACCAAACACTAAAAAACTAAAAAAAGAAAGGCTGGAGCAGGATGGGAAATATGATCTATGGCATGGTCCTATTAAAACCCAAATTCGCCAGTCTGTGTGTTTGATTTCCAACTTAATCACAGTTGCTGTTATGGATATGGGCGGTAAACACTTACGAAGTCTTTGGGCAGTGGGAAAACGACAGAAATATAAGAAAGCAATAAGAGTGCGTTTGAACATACTGCCCCATTACGTGTGCGAGGCGCGCGCGAAATCATTCCACTTTCTCCGTGTGTGTGTGTGTGTGTGCGACTGTAGTTTAAAGTACAGTGGTAGATATTGGTGTGAGTGTAGTTTAAAGTACAGTGGTAGATATTGGTGTGACTGTAGTTTAAAGTACAGTGGTAGATATTGGTGTGACTGTAGTTTAAAGTTACAGTGGTAGATATTGGTGTTGACTGTAGTTTAAAGTACAGTGGTAGTATTGGTGTGACTGTAGTTTAAGTACAGTGGTAGATATTGGTGTGACTGTAGTTTAAAGTACAGTGGTAGATATTGGTGTGACTGTAGTTTAAAGTACAGTGGCAGATATTGGTGTGACTGTAGTTTAAAGTACAGTGGTAGTTTATGGTGTGATTGCATTGCAGATTTCTTCCCCTCCCACCTCTCTCTCTCTCTCTCTCTCTCTCTCTCTCTCTCTCTCTCTCTCTCTCTCTCTCTCTCCACTACCTGGAAGGATGACAAAATGTTGGTCCAAAAGTTCATTATGCCACCGATGAACTGAAAACCTCATTAATAATTACATTATAGAAAAGCGCGTGTCTGTGCGAAATGCTTTGGTTCCATTTGTTAGAGGGTCTGGACATTGAGTATGTAGGCTTTAAAACCTGTTTGTGAGGGTGATTCCTTTCTTAATGACATTGTTTTTCTGTACGAGCGTTTCTTATGACTCTGGCTTTGAGCAATCATCATTGAAAAAGGATGTACATAAACATACGTGTCTGACATATCATTTCGTCGATTTCTGCTTATGTTTATTTGGCGCTCAATGGAGGGGGAAGCGATTGTTCCCTTTTTTGTGTTCATTAATCTGCAATTTTTGTTTGTCTGGCCTGAAAGAAGACCCCAGAGGTCGAAAAGCGTCATGGTTTTGTCTTCTTTGTTTAGCTCCTTTTATCTGGCGGAAGATTTTTTTCTGTTAGGTTCGTTTCAAATGTCCACCTGCAGTCATCTCACTTTGAAATTAATTATTATCATTATTATTACCAATGCCAGTCCCTCAGCAATGAGCCTTATGATTTCTCCTGCGTCTGTCTGTTGGTTGTTCATGTATGTCAGGGGGCATTACGCACAAGACAAACCCAAAAACCAAAAACAACCTAAAGCAACTATTTTGGGGTTGTAGGCAGGTGGTAAAGTGTGCACCCATGTCGTTGTGATGGTGTGGAGTGGTAGGCAGTGCAGGCGAAAACAGACTAATGAAGTCTTCCAATCGGACGACAGTGCATGTTCAGGACAAACTGCAAGCGTTCCAGAAAGGTCAGCGTCATCGACGGTGACATTCAGTGTTCCTGCTCGCTGCCTGTATACAACGTTTGCCCCGGACAATCTCATGACGTTTCCCAGTGCATTCATAGTGGCTTCAATCAAACACTAATGTTCATACTGTTTGGAATGAGCAACAGTGCCATTATTTCAACACCACCCACAAGTTTATATGATCATGTACAGTGTCACAAATTCCATCTATCCCCGAATACAACACACCTCTATTTGTTCATAAAGACCTATTTTTCTTTACAGAAGTAAACGTTGGGGAAATTTTGGTGGGTTTTGTGTTCTCTTAAGAAATACAAAAAGAAAGCATACTTGGTCTTTGTCAACACAATTACTTCCCTTGGAAAAAGATTTTTGTCAACTCTCTCTCTCTTCTCTCTCTTTTCTCTCTCTCCCCTCCTCTCTCTCTCTCCCCTCTGCTTCTCTTTACCTTGCTATGTTCGTAATTTAAATTTAAATTTCGTCTATCTCTTTTATCATTTTAAAAAAGGTAAGCTCTCTCTCTCTCTCTCTCTCTCTCTCTCTTCTCTTCTCCCCCTCTCTCTCTTTTCTCTCTCTCTGCTGCTGCTCTGGGGAAACCCTCTCCATACTCAGTCATCCTCTGCCGTTAAGCTCTCTCTTTCTCTGTCTGTTGTCGGTCGTATGTCTGTATGTCTGTCTGTCTCTGTCTTGTCTGTCTGTCTGTCTGCCTGTCTCTCTCTGTCTCTGTCTGTCTGGGCTCTCTCTGTCTCTCTGTCTCTGTCTGTCTGTCTGTCTGCCTGCCCGTCTGTCTGTCTGTCTCTCCTCTCTCCCCTCTCTCTCTCTCTCTCTCTTCTCTGTCTAAAAGACAGAGGAGTAGTGACCATGAAGATGGCCCCCAGAGTAGGAGCAAAGACAGAGAGAGTTTGGGGGAAAAGAGAAGGGGAGGGAGAGAGAGGGAGAGAGAGGGAGAGAGAGAGGGAGGGAGGGAGGGGGAGAGAGAGAGAGAGAGGGGGGGGCGGGGGAGGGAGGAAAGGAGAGGAGTCAGAACTCAGAACTCAGATGGTTTACTTCATATAAAGGCCATGGCCCCTTATGAAGGGGTGCATGGGAGAAAATAACAACATTTTAAAAATCAAAAAAGAACACAAGAAAAACTGGATGTACTACTCTGTCACGAACTCATGACTAATCTAAACTGAAATGCCTTGAAGGAGAGAGCGGGGAGCGAGAGGAGAGAGGAGAGGAGAGAGAGAGAGACAGAGACAGAGACAGAGACAGAGGGCAGAGAGACAGCAAAAGGAGAGACAGACAGACAGACAGAGGGGACAGAGACAGAGTAGAGGACAGAGAGAGAGACAGAGAGACAGAGAGAGAGAGAGACAGAGACAGACAGAAAAGACAGACGACAGACAGACAGACAGACAGAGACAGACAGAGCGAGACACCCGAAATTGAGAGGAGTGACTGACTGTGGAGACGATTCCAGAGCAGCAGTGAGAGAGAGAGAGGGGGAGAGAGGGGAGAGGAGAGAGAGAGAGAGAGAGAGGACAGTGAGAGAGAGAGAAGAGAGAGGGGAGGAGACAGAGAGAGAGAGAGAGACAGCGACAGAGAGAGACAGAAGACAAACAGAGAGACAGAGACAGAGATAGAGACAGAGAGAGAGACAGACAGAGAGACAGACAGACAGACAGGGCGACAGACAGACAGACAGACAGAGAGCCAGAGAAGACAGAGCGAGACACCTGAAACTGAGAGGAGTGACTGACTGTGGAGACGATTCCAGAGCAGCAGTGAGAGAGAGAGAGAGAGAGAGAGAGAGAGAGAGGGGAGAGAGAGAGAGAGAGAGACAGACAGAAGACAGACAGACAGACAGACAGACAGACAGACAGACAGAGACAGAGAGAGAGAGAGAGAGAGAGAGACGGACAGACAGAAGACAGACAGACAGACGACAGACAATCGACAGACAGACAGAACCCTGAAAAGAGGATTAATGAGTATGGAGACGGGTCCTAAAGCACCAGCACAGAGAGAGAGGAGGGCAGGGGGGCCCTGTGGGCGCCCTCCGTGCGCCCAAGGGGGAGGGGAGAGAGGGGAGAGAGAGAGAGAGAGAGGAGAGAAAATGTCGTTGTGACCACGTGCGTTGTAAAAACAAGAAACCGTTTTGCTTCATCCCGGTTTGCCTTTTTTAAAAACTTTTTTTACAGCTATTTAGAGTCTCTTGAGTACCGGGTGAAACCTTAGCATGTACAATGCAAAAATGAAAAAGTGGTCAGTACCATTTGACCACTGGTCTTTTGGGGACGAAATCGGATTTTTTAAAACTATTTAAAAAGCTAATTAATGTTTC